>OMOT01039470.1:0-10505 GCA_900312575.1 Acanthochaenus luetkenii
TTTCAATTTCTGATTGTTGTTTTAATTTGACTTATTAATCAATATATGGTTGTTTCTCTGATTCTTTCTGATACACTGCTTTAGTGTGTTGGCCATGTTAAATAAAAAGTACATTAATGTAACAGCTTTGGGGGTCAATTCTTAATGTAAACATGAATATTTTAATAATGGCCCAGGTTTCCTTGTACAATTTACAGCATTAGTTCTCTGATAATCTCTTTCATATCCAAGCAAAATTGGTATTGTAACTGAAATATCTCTAACCGAATAGATATTGAATCAAATCAATTTGGGAAATCAGTGGTGATACCCAGCCCTAGAGATGTGTGGTTATTTTGTATAGACAAATTCTTCAAATTTACAGGACACGTACTATATCATGATATATATTGTTATCGTGATATTAAATTACCCATATCATGATAGAATATTTTTTCCATATCGCACAGCCCTAAGGTGTATTATCTTTGAAATTCTTTGGCATTGTTTTGTAATTTCAAATCAACCTATCTCGCCCATCTGTGTGTTTACAGCTGTAGTGTCTCTCCACCTAAACGCAGTCGGGGTAAACCTGCTCTGGTTAAAGTCCCCAACTGTGAGAATGGAGACGTCTCTGGCTCTGGTGTGTATTATCATAAGAAGACAATCCAAATGCACTGAAATACCTCTGGATTTCCCCCCACAAGTTTATGTTCATTGTTTGATAAGCAATGTACGATTCTACAAATGATCAGAAAAGTTCACCACAGTTGTCATGACGGATACAGTTCAATGTGTTAAGAGTTCAGGCACAAGTCCTTTGACAAATACAAATTAATTGGATGTCTTGCACAGGAAGGACAACACTTCTGTCTTTAGACAGTGAGATGGAGCTCACACCTTTGGACCTAGTTTGGGCCAAATGCCGAGGATATCCGTCCTACCCAGCAATGGTGAGAATGAATTTGATCTTGTAGCTTATAATAATATCCTTATTTGTATAGCACTTTTCAAGCTTACAGTGCTTCACAGAAACAGAGGGATGGTTTTTAAAAAAGCATATAAAAGAAATGTAGAATGTAGAAAAATACAGTGAGTGTAAAATGTCAAATGAATCCAAAATAATAATAATGATAATAAAGCCAAAACAGTAAAGTAAAATCTAGACATTTGTAAAAGCATTCCTGTAAAAATGTGTCTTAAGACAGGATTTGAAAGAGGACACTGACCCGGCTAATGTTTAGCGGAAGGCTGTTCCAGAGTCTAGTGGCCCAAACTGAGAAGGCATGATCGCCCTTCGTCTTCAGGCTGGACTGTGGAACAGCCAGCAGGGCCTTATCTGCAGATCTAAGAGGACTTAGAGAACTGTACGGTGTTAACAGCTTTGTGATGTATTCGGGTACCAGATCATGTAGTGCCTTGTAAGTGATTAGTCTGATTTTAAAATCTACTCTAAAACTCACAGGCAGCCAATGCAGAGAAGCTAAAATTGGGGTAATATATGTGACCTCAAATTTGTCCTAGTCAATAGCCTTACTGCAGAATTTTTAACTATTTGAAGCCGGGTCAGGGTTTGACGATTAAAGCGGGTATAAATGGCTTTACAATAATCTAAACGTGAAGAAATTAAAGTATGTAGAGTTTTCTCAGCGTCAGTGAAGGTCAAGGCAGATCTTATTTTGGCAATATTTCTAAGTTGGCGATGGCATTACTGGTGTGCATAATTTTTGTTTGGCTTATAGAACAAAGTCTCAGTGTTTACATAAAGAGAAAGGCCCCCTTGCATCCCATCTAAACCAATATTCTTTTAAACTACTGTAAATGACATAATACATTCCTACAGATTGTTGACCCAGACATGCCCCAGGAGGGGCTTCTTCACAACGGCATCCCCATTCCAGTGCCCCCTGTGGAGGTGCTCAAACTGGGCGAGTGGAGGCAAACGGAAGCAGGCGAGAGGCTTTTCTTAGTGCTCTTCTTTGACACCAAAAGAACTTGGTAAGATTCATACAGGCAGAATGAACCTACGGCTGAATTTTAAAACCATCTTGTTCACCTCTTGGCTTCTGTCACTTTCAAATTTGTCCTTCTTGCCTTTCAGGCAATGGCTCCCTCGGGACAAACTACTGCCGTTGGGGCTGGATGACACTGTAGACAAACTGCGCTTAATGGAGGGCAAGAAACCCAGTGTTCGCAAGTCTGTGCACACTGCATACGACCGGGCCATGGTACACTTAAACCACGTGAGAGGAAACCTAAACTTCACCCCCTCTAATTTTATATGAATCATTTTAGTTTCCAGATTTGATCATCTTTAACTGGTTAGATGGATATAAGCTTAATCAAGGTGAAGCCCTTGAATAAATGGAAAAGTATAACTAGGGTTTCTATTTCAAGCCTTGATTGGAATTTTACTATTTTATGCGTAAAATTGTTGCTCCCATTAGGAGGTTTTGTTTTTTTAATGGGGGGAAAAAAGTAACTGGTTGAATATTTTTATTATTTTTATGAATTTATGATTATTCATGTGATTTAAAAAAAAAAAGTTTTACACAACCACTGTTGCTGTGTGTTTAATATAAAGTTTGTTTTAGGCCAAAGTGAATCAAGATTTCAAAGTGGGAAGAGTGTAAATATTTTATCCTCAAAGGGACTGTCTTGATTCAAAGCATATTCAGATTGTATTTGCCATTGAAATGTCACTGCTTTCTTATGGAGTGGTAAAGTCCCACTTACCGCTCATGTCATGTCCGGACCATACTTTAAGAAAGTTTTGCTTTGGCAGCTATTGACAAAAAATCTTATTTTTCTATGTTCACCTTTAAATGTTCCTTAAAATATATCAAGTGGTGCTATTAAAAAATCAATTAAAAAAGCACCCTCCCTCCATCAAATCACCTAGTATCTAGCCTGTTAGTTTACTAATATGATTGTTCTTTTCCATTGGAAAAAAGCCACCAAACCTGCTAGAGCCAGGACTGAATTCCAAGTTTGATGTAAGGCTGGCGCAGTGTTTTGCTGCTAGACTACGTCTTGTGCACTTAACGTTTAATGACATGTTTTTCTGACTGTGGTTCACCTCAGTCGATACTACCAGGGAGGTGTAAAATAACAATTTAAAGTGAATGGAAAAATGTGACAACTTTTAGTCCATAGGCTACCACTGCAAACATTCTCTAAATTGTAGTCCAGGTATGACTTGGTGACTTGGTGAGACTTCAGAACGCTACATATTTTTCCATATTGTGAAACAGTTTTTTGTATTATATTAGAATGTTGGAGTACTTGGTGCAGCTACTTGGTTGAACAGTCAGTTGTAAAGTCACTACAAGAAGGTGATGCTGATTATTTCTGGTCATGTGAGTTTACTGCAATCCGGCTGTAATGACTTGAAAAGCACGGCCTGTTTTGAAGAACGTGTAGAATTGACGACTCCTGGAGCCGTGTGTGTGGCAAGAACCTTGTGTGTATACATACAAACTCAGTTTAGTAAATGTGCATGTGTATAGTTTTGTAAATATGTAAATGTATGTTTATATTCGCTTACATTAAGTAATTTAAGGAATGCAAAAATCGAATTTAGATTTTAATTTATATTGTGTGACAGTTGAAAGAGTGTTATTTAAACAAAGTAAATATTGAGAAGATTTATGTATGATACTCGGTACCTCTTTGTAATCGTGACGGTACTTACCGAAATGTCAGACCATATTCTCCAGCAGTCAGTTGGCACAAAACCGTAGTTCTGTAGGCATGAATGAGTGCACTAGCCTACTAGACTTGTTTTTGTTTTCTTGGGTGGCACAGGAGATTTTTGATCTTGTAGTTTGAATTGTACTGCAAGATCTATAATCTGCCTGAGACAATATTTTCTCACACAAGAATAAATACCGTTTGAAAAGACTGTTTGGAATCG
This sequence comes from Acanthochaenus luetkenii, assembly GCA_900312575.1. Lineage (NCBI taxonomy): Eukaryota > Metazoa > Chordata > Actinopteri > Beryciformes > Stephanoberycidae > Acanthochaenus > Acanthochaenus luetkenii. The sequence goes on from OMOT01039470.1 coordinate 3,896, forward strand.
TCTATGAAACACTTTTTGAACCTAATCAGTTTGCAGCCCCACAATTGATCGATTCATAGCATGGGTTGCCCTTGGGTGGTTAGAGAGAGAGTCCTGTAACTGGAGGGACTCGTGTCCAATTCCAGCAATAGCTGCGTCCTGTTGAAGTGTTGTTGAGAAAGACACTGAAACCCCACCAGCTCACTGATATAAGTCATTGATGAAGAGTGTCAGCTAAATGTCCAAATAAAGTGTTAGTCATTTGGCAATTATTAATTAATACAACTAATTCATAACCTTTCGTGATGCTCTCTACTACCAACACCACTTTGTAAACCATCTCTGGACTTAAATTATGACAACTGTGTAGATTTGTGTAACCTGGGATTTATTAATTAATATTGTGGACACATTTTCTCTTAAGACTTGAATTGATATGAAATTCCTCATGACAGGGATGAGGCTATTTATACCATCTATACACAACTATTACCCGAAAAGATAAGAGGCCTCAAGGCTCTCAATACGTTAGGTGTCAAATGATCATTTTAATGGAAGTATCAGGAGGAAATTATTTTTCATGAGATCTCCTTTCCTTAGCTAACCAAATTATTTGCCTCCTAGCAACAACGACAATAACAATGACAGTGAATGTAAATTGATCAGGTTTATCAGGGTGAGGATCACTATTTACAATTTCTTTCTGCACAAAATGTAACATGATAAAGGTTGATTTAACGGAGTACAAACATAAGTGGACTATGAAACAATACAGTGTATTCAAGTTCTTTCTGTTCCAGTTGTCATGAAGCCCAAAAACAACAACATGCTCGCATTTCTTGTAAAAATAAGAAAAAAATAAAATACATGATCCAGTCTGAGAAAGGTAGTTAGCGTTTTTTGTGTGTCTTACACAAGAAAGTGTCAATGACAACAGAAATCTTGATTGCAATCGTTATACCATATGTAACTTGTGAATGTGACCTGTCGTTGATGTGGTACATTCACTGCCTGTGAGGAAAATTCCCCACTCTTGTTGCAGTAATAAAATAATATAAAAACATTTAAATATTGCAATGATATTCGACAATTCTGCCACAGTTCAATTTAAAATGTACTATTTTATAATGCTGTTTTTCCCTGACTGTATCTGATTGAAAGCAGTGATGCAATGACATGCTTTCTTGTTAAGGTAAAGAAATAATTATTAGTTTCAAAAGAGACCATTCCTTCTTAAATAATGTAAAACGTAGTGTTTGAGTCCAGAAGTCAAAGTCCTATTTAAGTCCAACAAGCGTCAACAGAATGTTCCAAATATCTTCTAGCCAGTGTGCAAACTATTGTCGATAGAGTAGGGTAGAGCCACAATACGTAGCACCAAGTGGGTCCTATAGCAGAGATAAGAAGCCATTATCTGTGGAGTCCGACGGGTCAGATTTTCCTCCACGAGAGCTCTTGCTTGGGTTCGGGGTGGTTGAATACTTTGGGGGGTATCTGATGAAGAGACGGTCCTCCTCCTTTTTAATCCACCTTAGAAGCTTGGTAATAGCAGTAATGGCGCAGGCCTTGGTCACTAGGGGACTGAAGCAGGTGTACAGCTCAAATTTACTTGTGACCTATAGTGGACAGGAGAATGTACATTTTAGGTTAGGGCATCAAGTTTGCTCCTCATTTACATCAAAGCAACTGCAAATATTTGTAGTTGTCCGCATGGTTTCAAACCCTTTAAATCGATTCAGACATGCCTGTGTAAAGGATGATCTGACAGCCTGACAGTGGCCAGGAGCTGCACACAGTAACACCTGTGTGTGTATCCCCAAAGGGAGCTACATACCCAGGCTAGCAGAGTTTCCCTCTCAGCGACATGGTAAATGAGCTTGAGGGGCCGGGAAGTGCTGTGGATGCGGCTGTGCATATAACGGTACAGGTCCAGCAGTCTCATTTTCTCCTCTTCGCTGCTGTATGGAGCCTCCATCTCTGGGCTAGATGCAGCAACAAATCACAGCAAAAGGGTTACATACAGAAAACCCATATAATACCCATATATACTGAAATTGTTGGTCATAAAAGCTGGCAACGCTGAGGAGATAAAAATCAAGGATCCATAACACTGACGATGAACTGGAGGAGTAAATTGTAATATTAACTCCACACACAATAGGCTACTTTTATTTATTTTTCCTTGGAGTGAATTGCATTTCAGAGGACTTCCTACACAAAGATTCACACTGTGCAGAAGCCTGATTGTAGTGAGTTGCAAGGACAATGACAAATTCACAAACACAACACACGCACCTGGTGAACTGGGTGAGCTGGCGGTAGTTGTCTGGCACATCAAAGGGCTTGTACATGAAGTGTCTGAGGTCTGAGACGCCCACCTGGCTCACACTGTACGACTGGGCTTTGGCAATGAGGCTCAGGGAGTGTTGAGCCACCATGGCCTCCTCTATCCTTCTCTTGCACTCGGCCACAGCGTAGAAGGCCTCCTTGTCTGTTGAGAGCAGCAGCAAACAAACAGTGCATTCTGGAGGGTCCAGGTAAGAAATGTAAGCATAAAAGTAACAGTCGGGATTAAAGAGGGGTAGGCAGATGGGAGTCCAGATCTCCCCGGCCTGAAAGGCAGAGGAGGCTCCGATGAGGTTGAGCAGGAGGTGGACATCAGCGGGCTCCAGCCTGGCGTCCTCAATGACAGTCTTTTCTTGGACAATGGTGAGCAGCTGGTTCTTGGCGATGAGGATGGAGAAAACCAGGTTGGGAGTGATGGCCTTCAGCAGGATCTGGCTAAGGGAGTCCCTGAGAGAAGAGGCCAGGGGCAAGCAGTGTACAGCTGCAAGCAGGAAGCTGGGGTCAGAATCCACCAGGTTGAGAAGGCCATCCAGGATCTTCTCAGAGCCCGCCAGTAACCTCCTCAGGTCGTAGTTTTTCTTGTGTTCAAAGATACGGGCGATGCTGGCCTGGGTGAGCATGCTGATAATCTGATAGTAGACATAGAGGAGCTCGCCGCGCAGCTGCTGCTCAGACTGACGACTGCTGGACACACACACCAGCACCAGGGGCCCCTTCTGCAAGAACACCACTGTGTGCTCCTCTGGTGGAGGGAAGAAGGGAACACACAGGCAAAACATAACGTCACACATCACGTAAGGTCTGTTGTTATAAAGTTGGAGACATTTTGTCAGACTGCCCACAGCTCTCACCTGAATAGACTGAGCGGATGATGTTATCTCCACTCTGGACAAAAGACACCAGTGCCATCATGACTCCCATGGTAGAGGAAAGGGCCTCTTCACTGCCATAGCGGGAGTAGATGGGCTTGCCTGCTTCACTTAGCACAAAAACGTGCTTCCTGTGCTGCCGCCAGCTCTCAGCCGTCACATCCTCTTCACGGTGAGACAGAAATGCAGGAGCTTCCGGGGTGCCGGTCTCCAACAAGGGAGATGACCTCCCCTTCACACCTACACCTTGCTCTTCCAGTTTGCCCCTGGCCAGCACTGTAACGACAAACTCCCCAGAGTCATCCCGGCCGTTGTTAACGGCAGCCTCCTCAGGTACTTTATCAGCCGGCTGGGTGCACACGTTGTTCTGACATTCAACGTTCAACTCCTCAGTCTCTAGCTCTGTAACCGGGTTTGCTTGGGGCTCTGGATCCAGACTCTGCTCCCCGGCTGTAGCATCCAACAGCACCGACTCCGCAGGGGCCTCCTTGTTACCACCGGCACTGTCGTCTCTCTCCACGGGGTCAGCATGATCAGGAAACATATGATTCCCCAACAGGGAGAGGGAAGTCGCCAAGGTGTCGGCTATAATATAAGATGAAAATGAAGACAGGTGAGCTGAACAAAGCTTGTAGCTTTAATAAAAGGCTATCAGTCAGTAATATAATTAATCGATTTACCGGTTGGAACGGAGCTCTCAGAGGGTGGATCACAAATCCTCACTCCCTCTGCCGCTCCTTTTTGTTGATTGTCTCTCTCCATGTTATCATCCCAGTTACTGGGATGAAGAAACAAACTACTATAAAACCTCAAGTTACAAACAAAACTCCTTTATGGCTAATGTATTGCATTGTCAGTCATATTGTTCCATTCATGAGCCAGCGTTATAAGTATTGTAGCATGCAACAAAGTCTCTATGAATAGGAGCACTGATGCTGGATCAGTGGTCCTGTCACACGGCTTTGGAGGCAAACTGGTCGCAGAATTCCAACTCCAACATACTGAACAGACTCTGGAATCCAAGATTAATTGAAACTATTCAATACATTGGTCTGGATCAACTTAAATTGGGGATATAACGGCTGTTTAACGCTACGATACACATCCCAGACAGGCGAACTAAAGCAGAGCCAGAGCTAGGCAGCTAACGTCTGATGGTCGATTGCTAACCAGGCCTATGTAAGCTTACCTGCCAGTTGGCATGTCAGCACGTATAGTTTTATATTCAGATAGAGCTCCACTATAAATCCCGATGCTACTCAGTAGTCGTTGGCTGTAGCTAAAAGCTAACATTGCCAGCTAACCAGCGACACAGATCAATGTCATGGCCTTGGCTTAATAGTGAGCATGCAAGCGATGTACAATTACAATTGTCAGGTAAGATGAAGAGTCACACTTACGATTGTTTGTACCGTCGAAGCGTTAATTTACCACATAAACTGTCATCGGCAGCCAGGTTGCAAACAGGCTGTCAGGATGAGAAGCAGAAAACAAATTTTCCTCTTACCACGGCAGACATCCGGAATCACCGACGACAAGCTCAGCTGACCAATCAGGCAGCTCGGTAGCTACAGCTAATCCCGCCCCTCGTGGTACGTTCCAGACCGCGCTGTGAAATATGATTCTGACAAAGTAATACAAAAACAGGGACGGCCACAAGCCATGTATCCTCGGGTGCTGCTTTAATAGGCGAATGTACAAATGGCAGACACCTAGACACGCTTGGTATAGTTATAATGAAACATGTAAATTACAGAACAAATTTAATAGTAATAGAATTATTCGTAGAAGGCTCTTTGCTGGCGAGGTGGTGTAACGTTAGCGGGGCTGCGCGCTGCGTCCATTCAGGCGGATTCCTGGAAAACCGTACAAACCTCCATCCTAACTAGCCGCAGCGATGTTGTAAATGAGATGTGCGACGGATCGATACTTCAGTTCGCCCACGCTAGCTAGACAACTGGATACAATGGAGAAGCCGTGGGATTTTGAGTTTTTGTCCCGGATTGCTGACAGTTGCGTGTCGTTTCTCTCCGAATTTGTGGACGATTGGCTTGCCAACGACACGAGAGTCACCATATTCAAAATATTAGTTAGCTGGCTGATTGTGAGTCTTATCGCCATTCACTTTGCGTGGAAAGTCTACGGAAACACGGTGAACGACATGTACTACAGACAAGGGACCGGACAGAACGGCGGCGCACCTGACGCGGCCCCTCACCTGAGCGGACAGGGAAGCACGGCAGGAGAGAATCTGAAGACTCACAGAGAGTAACGGTCGGGACAAAGCCACGGACCCTTTGAAAACTCTGCTTTCTTACTTATTCTTGATCCAAACGAGAGACACTGAACTGTGCCTACTAGTTGTTTCATAATAAATGCATCATCTTTGTTGCAATACGAAGGATGCAGCTAGTGGCAACTGAAAATTCATGCATACCACCTGTAGGACTGTGTTGCTCCCGTGCATTCACCTGCATAGCATCTCTGAAATGTATTTATTTTGACACAACCCACGTTCCACTGGAATGACCGTCTTGATCCGTTGGGCAGTGCTTTGTCATTAGTAGATGGTTCAATGGCCGACAGCCTTTCCCCAGGGCTCTCTATAAGAGGCTTCAGCAGTAATGTGAAATGTGTAGAGGGTTTTGCCTGTGAATGTTTGATTGAGTATAGTTTCAAATAACATACGTCAGCTTTTGGGAGCAAACATTAGGCTGTTTCCATTCAGAAGTCCTAAGCAAGGAGAAACTGTTGGACTGGATTCGAGTGGCGTATGCACGGAAAGAATAATATACCGTAATCCACTGTGTACTCGTATGCAACTTTATTAGCAGCGTCCTCGTAACATCGCGCCAACAACATAACATGAGTAACATCCTCTCTGCCCCCTAACGCTCTCTGACTCTGGTCGCTATGGTAACGTTTAAACATGCCTTCAAAATAAGATACAGATACGCCACAAAAACGAATATAAAGTGCATGAACATTTTAACTCACCATAACGCTAAATCAATGGGAGCCCTGAGCTTGTTTCTCTGCAACGAGACGGCCCCATCTAGGGCTAATGGGAGACAATGACACCCGAAGAGCAACTTCCCACGCAAAGTATGTGACCTATCAAAATAAACTTGACGGGAGAAAGTGCGCACCCGTACGGAAAATCTGACCCATGCGTACGCACATTCAAATTAACAACGAGGCCAGACGACAGGAGATGATCGAGACACTCACTCGGATCGAAGAGCGATTAAATAACGGAGAAGCCCAGAGAGCGCTAGGAGCCCAGAGAGTGCTAGAAGCCCAGAGAGTGCTAGGAGCCCAGAGAGTGCTAGGAGCCCAGAGAGCGCTAGGAGCCCAGAGAGTGCTAGAAGCCCAGAGAGCGCTAGGAGCCCAGAGTGCTAGAAGCCCAGAGAGTG
>OMOT01039471.1:0-18518 GCA_900312575.1 Acanthochaenus luetkenii
GCGTGACACAGAATGGAGCACCTCTATTGCATTTTTTAACTGCCTGTTAAACAACATTTTGCAGTTGAGCTAATTATTCCACTGGTTTACAACCAGAAATCTTTTTTTATGCGATGGATCATCAGTGTGGCTCTGTATGTAATCTTTTTTACATATTTTTAGGTTTATCTTATTTCCCATATTTGTGTTAAGAAAGATGTAAGAAGAAAATTAAATCAACTCATGTTTCACCATAATATTTTGAATAAAACAATCACATTTTCTATTTTTATTTTAAAGAAAGGGTAGGGCTGGGTTAAAAAAAAAAACTATTTTATGATTCAAATCGATCTTCATTTGAATTATGCAATATCGACTCATAAATCCCGAGATCTATCTTTTAATATATGCCCTTTCCCGTGGATGTGTGAAGCTTTAACAGGGTTCCTGCAGGTTTCAACAAGTTACATTTCATGATCAATAAAGTACTATGTTAGAAATTATTTCTCAGACCTTCTTTTTCTTGGTGGGCTGGTCCATTTTGGCCTGGAGGAAGTCAATAAGCTTGGTCTGCTGGGAGATGGTCCCCTCCATCTTCACCTTCTCATGGGAATATACAGCCTGCAGGAACAGAAACAGCCTCAGAGAAACGGTAACTTCTTCAGAGAACTATTAAAATAACCCCCTTTTATATCACATGACTTAAGGTTATGATATCAGATCAGGTCCCCCTGACATTCCTAGTTATGGTAAGAGCACTTGCCAACATCAGTAGCAGTATTCAAATTTGTAGTTAGGGCTCCATTTCTCTTCTAGAAGCCAGTGTATTGCATCATATTGTAATGGCATTGCATTGTCTACCTGTATATTCTCCAGCTGGTATTCTAGATCAGTCCTCTCAGTCTTGAGCATGTCGGTCTGGTCCAGGGCATCCTGCAGGCCTTGGGTCAGGCGGAAGATGTGGCTCTTCTGGAGGTCCATCTGCTGCTGCAGCTTCCCTTGCTGTGGGAACCAGTGCACACACAGATATGTTAATAAGAAATCCAAAATATTTAATATAAGCCACATTTCACTGACAGATTAGCCACAAATATAATTAAAGCTGCAAGCAGCATTTCCAGAGTACATTGCATGCAGGTACATTGAAGACTTTGTCAAATCATATTGACTTTCTGTGATTAATTTTCAGAATAAATCATTCCCTTTTTAAAGCTTAAAACTCATTAAAAGTGCAACAGCAGTAAAATTGACAGAGTGCAGTTGCAAATTCTGACCAGAGTAGCCGCTGACGTGCCAAGTTACCACATAGAACTTTAACGTTCTCTCTTGTTTGTGCTGACCTCTCTGATTACAGAGCATGTATTGTTGATAGTTTGCATGGTAAGGCAGTTTTAGTAAGAATAATAATATGAATAATACATAAAAATACAAGAGGGACCAGCTGCAGAGCTGGCCGGCCCCTGATAAAGAAAGCCTACAATAACAATAGGGAGCTTACACACCTTTGGTGCTTGGCCCCCAATTATCATCAAGAGAGGTGGAGAAAACAGAACAGTTTTCTAAATTTACTTAAGAATTGGCAAAAAATTGTCTCATTGTTTTCCTTTGCACGCACTGAATCTGTTCTTATTGAATGAGTGAGTTGAAAGAGACCCTATTCAACAGAAGTAGGTCCATTAAATAAATGCTACAGAAAAGAAATAAATGTGCTGTATTGGTCTTATTTCACTTTCTACCTCATCCATCAGCCTCTGTTTCAGCTCTCTCTCAGTCTCCAGTTTCTGCTGTAAGCTACGAGCGTTCATCTCCAGCATGGCGTGCTTCTTTTCCAGATCATTGAGCTGTGCAAAGATGTGCATGTTAAAACCTTTTAGCCGAAGGTTTAATCCTTCACTCACAATTTTTCAGAATGAAAAGCAAATATTTGATTGATTGTGACAAGGCCAGGCCGAAGCTGAAGTTGGGGTTAGAGTTAGATTGACTGACAGAGAAACATGTGCAACTCACCGTATCGGACAGACTTTCAGCCTTCAGTCTCTGCTCCTTCAGGGCCTGCTGCAAGGCCACTATCTCAGCCTTGTGCTCTTTGACCGCCAGTTCCACTGCCTGCCGAGACTCGTTACTGCGCTGGTCTGCACGCAGCCTATGCATGGCACCATGAAGGAAGTCTTATAAAATGTTTAACCTGTCTGTGACTTGACATCTGTGTCATTCTCTATGTACTGTAAGGTTCTTTTTCCGCTTGCGTACATGTGTTCTGTGACCTTTTTGTCATTAGCAGTCTACATTGTGTTTGTATGTAGTTACATTTGTGTGCATCTCGGCATGTCAATGTAAGTGTGTGCATGTCTGCATGTTACCTATTCTGCTTCTCATTGTCCAGCAGTCTCTGCAGATCCCTGGTGCGTCTCTCGGCTTGGCTTTTCTCGTCCTCCAGGGCTGCTCTCCAGGCCTCCCACTGCCTCTCTTTCTCAAGTAGCTCGTCATTCAGGGACTCTAGCTCCACCACCTGCTCCTCCAGCATGCTGCATGTGGTCTTCAACGTCTCAATATTCTGGGTGGATCAACACAAGAGAAGATTGAAGATGAACGCTCTTCTACAGTGTGTTACCGTTTTTGGTGAAAGCTGACAGCTGTCTCAATGACAGCACAGGGTCTGGAACATTGGAACATGGAGGATATATTACTTTAAAAACTCAATGAATGGAGGACAACGGTTGTGATGACTTGTTACAATCTGATTCATAGCAGAGATGTAATAAATGTTATCTGTCAAGAATATCTTTACATTATATCTCTCACCATTATATCTATCGGTCTGTGTGGAAGGGAGCTGTTTATATCAAAGTGCTTTCAAGCATCTGTGAAGGTATGCATGTGTTGGGTGCTTTTCTAATGTCTTAAGGTCAATGCGTTACTTGTTTCTGGTTGTTGAGGTGCATCTCGCGGTCGGCCACCTCCCTCCTCAGGCGGTCCACTTCCTGGCTGAGCTGCAGTCGGTCCTCACTTTCATCTGACGCCTCATCAAGCTGCTTGGACAGGTAGAAGTTCTGGCGGTTCAACTCAGCATTCTCCTGACTCAGCTGTGTAAGTTGCTCCTCCAGGTCTGTGATCACCTGAAGCAGTACACACAGGTAGAGGTGTTAGCCTTGCTAATGGAAGTAAACGGAAATTCGTATATTGTATAGGCTCTGGTCACAAAGCCTGGAGGAAAATAATCCTTCAAGTAATAACACAGCTGGGTTTATTTTAATTTACAACTTTACAATGACACTGATAAATGTGAACGCCGATGTTGATGTCTTGCCCTCAAAATCTGACATTTCTTTGGCAGTTAAGAGTTAGAAAAAGGCTGTTTAATTTATGCAAGTCAAATGTCAAATTAGCATCCTTAGATGTTCTAGTTGATGACATTACAACCATGTAATGATGCATCAAAGGCCAAAATTAACCAGTATCACAGAATATGAAGACCCTGTCTAACCCCAGGCCATGAAGGAAGCCAGATGAGCTTGTCTACAGTGACTTTCACATGTGGCTAATTCTTCTTGAGAGCACAAGGCACCAAGGCCAGCTGCCACAGAAGGGTCAACAGTGCAGCAGACTCAACAACAGCCATGCCACGCCACAGGAGAGCAGCAACAGCGAGTCATCCAGCTGAGTGAGCGAGCTGTGTTTCCATGCCAAAGACTGGATTCAATTGACTCTTTTGTTGCATTAGCATGGTATCTGAACATACAAATTAATTCCCATAAATGCAAAATGTCTTGTGACACTGTCCTGCTGTTGAAAGTGGAGAAAAGGGGCTGTGGCAGAACTTACTGAGCAGCTGTCTCTCAGGGCATCAAATTTGTGCTGAATTTCGTCTCGGTGAGTCTGTGAGAGGGAGGAACAAATCTCTTCAAATGCAACCAAATCAGAATCAGAATCAGAATCAGAATTGGTTTAATCGCCAAGTAGTTTTCACGTACAAGGAATTTGCTGTGGTTGTTGGTGCACACAGACAAACAAAACAAGACAAAACAACGCGCACCAACACACCGAGGCGACCGTCCATGGCGCCATTATGACATTGGCTGACGGCAAATTATCTAGTACCTTGCTCTGATGCAAACATGTGTTGATGAAAAGCCTTTTGCATGTGCTTGTGTGGCCTAGATGAGTAGAATATATCAGTGATTTATCATGATCATGATGTTTTGCAAGGCCTGCTATTGTGAAATGCAACATATGAGCTATCTTTCTTAGTGTGTGTATAATACAAACTGTCTACATTCACATATGTTTGTGCTGAATATAAATGCATGTGTATGTAAAGCTAAGTATTTCTGTGTTTGTTTGCATGTGTCTCTGATTGCACTCTGTTGTCTCACCCTGAGGGCGGTGATCTCCTCCTCAGCCTCGGCGGTGGTCTCCTCCAGCTCTGTCTTGGCCTGCTGCAGCTGGCTCTCCAGGGCAAGACGCGCAGCCTGTAGGCCACTAATCTGGGACTCGCGCTCCTGCAGGGAGAGGGTCAACTCCGATACCTGCTGCTTGATCTCAAGCTTCTGCTCTTCGTGTTCCAGACCCATCTACAAGGGAGAAAGGACTAGCAGTGTCAATGAAACCTGGGACAGACAGTATTTGCATCTAATTTTCAGCATTTGTTTTGACCTGCTTGGAGTACCAAATGGGTGGGCAATTCAGATGTCCTATGTTGATGCTTAGCCCATTTCTGATTGAACATAACTAATGAAAGTTGTGGAACTATGAATGGGCAGTATAAGAAAGAGGACAATAGTAAATTAATTGTTAAGGGAAATGAAGTTCAACTGTATTTAGTAAAGAAATATAGGATGCATATTGTACTACATACTGTTCTATATTAATCCAAGAGTGGACATATAGCACAAAGAAACCTGTCATTGCATGGTGAAAAAACATGTCTCCAATAACTGGATTTAAGAAATTATTATGTCCTTTAAGACCTTACATTTCAATAATTAATTGTAAGCCTTTTTCAGACTTTTAAAGGACCCACAGATATCCTGTCCAGGTAAGAAATATTGAAGAAACCCAAACAAAAAACCAAACAAACAAACAAGGCTGAGCCAAATGATGCATTTGGTTCCTCCATACGTTTTTGAACAATTATAGAGATGGAATTAATCACCTGAGAATGCATATTTGTGTGTGAATGAGGGGACAGTGTGTGTGTGTTTGTATGTGAGGGAGTATAGAGGGAAGCAATTAGTGCCAATCTGTGTATGAGGTATCGGAGGGGAATGGTTTGTGGAGGTGGAGATATGACACCCAGTCAGCATGCTGTCCACCAGCAACAGCGGCAGACAGCATGCTGGGGGTGACAGCTTCCATACAGCAGGAGAACGGGGGAATTGTGGTCTTCAATTATGTCAAAACCTCCTTTTATAGCACAGGTTTACATTGTATGCACATACAGTTAATGCACTTCATGGTACATTGTTCAAATTGGTGGAGATACATTATGTACTTTATAAACTCCTAACTTTCCATGAATGCATTACAGTACATTTTCAGAGAATGGACTCTCAAACATCTCAGCTGATTGAGTCACAAAACAATACTTTTTCTTTCTTTTCTTGCCTTTAATGTAACAATGTAACACTTAATTGATCCCCGTAGGGAAATTCTCTTTTCTCTTCCCCCTCCCTCAGAGCGCAGGGTCAGCTACAGAACAACGACCCCGGAGCTGGTAGGGATTTAGTGTCTTGCTGCAGGGCGGATGCTTGCTGACATGGCAGATTAACCCAGGTCCTCAGTTGATGGGTGGATGCCCTGCCCACTATGCCACCTTGCTGCCAATATTCATACAGGAATGGTTTGCTGGCCATGCATGATCTTTTACAGCAATGGCCTGCTTCACTTTCATATGGTTACACATATTCACACCTTGGAGTTGCGTAGTAAAATCACAGTCTTCTACTGATAGCAAACGTAGGCTGATGGCTCCTCTGGAGCAGTTGGTGCCAATGAATGAACAAGTACAGATTTTGTACAGACCCAATTTGTGGAGATACCACATAGACCTATTAGCAGTTTATTTGAATGTGATCTGAACTCTTTGGCTTCCTAGTTGATCAGCTGCCTTGAGCTCTTCTGTGGAAAATAGTGATGTTAAAGGATACGTTTGCTATATTGAACCATAGACCCTATTTGGACTTTCTACCATGCAACTGGCACGTAGAGAGCATAATTTCACTGATCAGTTCAGTATTGAGCTTGCTACAGTTTTCCTGCAGGCTCTTACTAGGCTACAATATAATTATATTGGGCAATCATAAATGCTTTGGAAAAACTACAATAAAGCTTTTCCGATACGAGAGGTTCCGGGTGTATTCTTATAGGTCTCAGTATGCTCTCCTGTGAAATGTATCGCAAACCAACATTTTTACATGCTTGGCATGGCTTGGACATATGTATTCCCCTGGCAATTGTTTTCTCTGCTTCGCTGAGGAATATGTTGGGGCCGAGGGAGCAGGAAGTGCCGGCTGTTTACAAAACTATCTGGGTGAGCAGCCTGCGTTTGTTTACCTGTAGCAACGTAGGCTACTATTTGCACAAATAACTTGGATGATGGATAATATTGATATTACTATTTTCGCAGTCCATGCAAATTAATAGAAGAACCCATATGTACGTTCTCCTCTAGTCTGACAAGGATTATAGCAGTTGTAGTAAAACTTGCAGCTAATATGTGAAGATTCATAGTTCAAATTAATAATTTTCACCAAAAAACATTTTCACTATTAATTTGATACTACCTAACAGAGATCAGATTTTATTGTAGAAAGTTTTTTGTACCACACTGTGACAAAGTGTCTCACCTAGACTCATTAACTTAAATTTGGCTCTTGTAGATCATGGCGCCGTGGCACTTGAGCCATCATAAAAAAGGGGAGAATGTTGAATATGTTAGTGGCTATGGTAAGGGGAAACTTCCCATTCTCCCCTGCCCTGTCTCCTCACCTCCCGTAGCCTGGTCTCCAGCTCCAGTAGCCGACTCCGCTTGGTCTGCTCCTGCTGGTTTATCTTCTCCAGATGCTCCTCCAGTTTGGCATTCTGGGCTTCTAGCTTGCCTGCTTGAGACTCCAGGTAGAACTTCTGCTGCCGCAGCTCTGAGATCATCTCCTCCTGGGCTTTCCTGACGCAAAAATATAGACATAAATGCTAGTTACTTAGCTTGATCAAAAGCAACCATCGTCCAAAAAACATATCTAGATTTTCATGGTGTTTAATGAACATAAATTTAAAAAACTAAAAAACATTTAGGTAAAAGGTTGAAGTGGAATCCAAATTAGGATTAGAGGAGTTGCAGTGTAATCAGCAGCCAGGAGAGCTGAATAGTACAGGGCAACTCACATTTGTGCACACTGGTAGCAGCTAGTTGATCTAATGGAGCAAACATTTCTAAGTGCAGGTGAGGACATTTACATTCAACTAGCAAATGTATTCATGATTGTGGGTGAATTTCTTGAGCGAGTACATTTCTTGGTTGATCTTAGCTTAAGCTGCATTGTCTGTCTTTTAACTGCTCCTCTGTTGCCTGGGCGATTATATGCAGTTTACACACAAGGGAGACAGATGGTGCAGCTTTAAGATTGGAATCGGAGGGTTTGGGGGCATTGATGAAAGCCCGACGTAGGCAGAAGGTCTAGTTAACTCACATATTCTTCTGGGTGTAGATGCTGCTGTTAGCGGCCAGCTTGTTAGCCTCTGACAGTTCAGCAATGCGCTGCTCCAGGTTCTTCATCTTGGAGTCCATGGCATTAATGGTCTGGAGAAACACAGACACACTAACATGGTGGAAATCACCTCCCTGCTAAGATGTAAGGATATATATAATTCCCCTGTGATTGACAGCCAAATCCTACTGAGACTCATGGCCACACACACACACAATTCAGAAGCACATTTTCCTTATAGGAAACCTATTAGGGTTCATTATGGTGTTGCCTGAATCCTACTGTCAATGGCAGAAGACTGCTTCTAAAATCTTATTAACTGCCTCAAATCTACCAAATTGACCAGACTTGAGCCCAGGCTTTATAGTGCAACTTAATGTATACTACAATTTAATCAGTCTTTCAACTGCAAATTCCACTACATTTGGCCCTTTATCACAAATGATTGCATACGGAAACAAAAAACAAAACAACAAATTGTGATGGAATGTATTCTTCATAACTCACAGAGGAGAATGAGAAAGTACCATATGATCACAAACACACAAACGTTCACCCACTATCTCCTCAGAGCACACGAATTACATCATGTGGGGGCCAATCAAAACAATAAATAAATAAAAATCTGCCAATTATATTAACAAAATAGTTTAAGTAAATAACGTATGCGAGTAAACAGTGAATTGTGGATTAAATCAGGTTTTATGTCCACTTTATATATCTAATTCTGCCAAAATGGCAAAGTGGATATAATAATAAAAGCCTTGTGTGTTTCCTTACTGCTTTCTGTTCGCCAATAAGTTTGCACTTCTCCCTGGACTCCTCCTCCTGTTGGGCCCGTTTGACCTCCAGGCTCTCCTTGTCAGCCATATCCACCTTCATCTGGGCCTCCAGAACCTTGATCAGAACCAGTCAATACAACATAGCATTTATGGGTGTTGATTTGACAAATTCAGGCATTGGTCCTTGGTTTGCCATGTGATGAAGCACTGATAAAGAAAGACATCATGACATTTATAAATGCACTAGCTGGCATGGAGGCAGTAATTACAGTGCTGTCAAACCTGACTGTCAAACATACTTACAGCTCTGAGTTGCAACTAACACTTTGATTTATAATGCCTAGACTGACCAAGAATTACTAAAGTAAAAATCCTAACAACAACCTCATGTTCAATGTATAATCTTCATCTTATTACAGTTCCACTCGGACAATAGTAGTCTGTGCAAAATTGGGCAGTCCCACCTTGATCTTGTCTTCGTAGAGCCTCTCTTTTTGAGCCAGGTGGGTTTCCATCCTCTGGGCTGTCGACTGGGTTTCCCTCAGGTTCTCCTCCAGCTCCTGGAGGGGATGGTATTACAAATATCAGTGGATATATTTATCATGACCACCATGTAACCAATATACACTACAAAGTGCTCATGTTAATGCAATTACTGTATGCATCCAACAAATTAATTCAGTATAGTATTCTCTGTCAATTACATGCAACAACACAAACAACCACTCTGACTATTGGACAATGCAGCATACACCCTGGATTTACAACAAACATCATAGCACAATCTATCAAAAAACTAAAACACAAGTAAACTAAAACAAAAAAACAAGTAATAGGATAAAAGCTATTCTAAAAATCCTAATTAATACAATAAATAAAGAAACTTGCTTTAAAGAGCTGGGATTCCACAAGACGGCTGCAGCGGTGCCCGTTCATGCTGACATGCAGGTAGGATCATGTGTGTGTTTAAGTCTATGTGTGTGTTGAGTCTAGAGGCCGGGAGGTATGCCTTCTGAGTCAACTACATAGTAATTTGTGAGAGCTCAACGGGCAAAGAGCTCCCTAAAGAGAATTGTGTGTGTAGTGTACATATGCGTGTGCTCTAGAATAAGGAGTGACGAAGACTCGGAGAAGGACATCCATAGGAGGAGTGTGGGCGGGGGATGATATTGGGGGCAGAGTATTAGCCGGCGTTATCTGTAGCTCTCACCAGGATCTTCTCAGCCATCTGCTGGATCTGCTGGGATTTGGTTTGAATGTCGTCTTTCAGCTTATTCTCCCGACGCTCCACCATCTCCAGCCTTTTCACCTGGTTCTCTAGAGTCTTCCTGCCCTCCTGCATACACACAACGACCACAAACAAGCGCGCACATCAAAAAGAGTCACATAATGTTGAACTACTGGTAACCACAGGTAATTTTTCAAGAGTGTTGTGGGTAAAATTGTACCATTCCATGGGGTAGTCAAATTGCACAAAAATAAACAAACTCAGTTTGTAACAAACAAACTTTCAGTGAGTTTTTCTTCAACATTGCCTATCCTCACCAGCAGACAGTTTGTGTGATTTAGCATAATTGGATGGGGGTCTGGTACCTCCGTTTCTCTCAGGCAGCGTTTGAGTGTGTCACTTGGGTCAGTCTTGCCTCGCAGGCGCTCCAGTTCTCGTTCCAGACGCTCTTTGGCCTGCCGGATGTTCTGTAGCAGATCCGTGGCTTCTGTGCTGGCTTTCACTGCCTGGGGGCAGTCAGGAGGTCAAAGGTTGTTAGTGGATCCCAGCCTGATATGACTGGGTAATCCCTACCAACTGAGACAGCAATGACTAAAAGCCACACCAATAAATAAACAGAGGACTACAGGCAGGCTGCAGAAATTGAAACACTGTAAAATTGTCGAGTAAAATCCAATGAACACAGACACAATATACCATATTGGCATATTTACAGACAATGAGGGACATCAGAATATTTTAGTGACTGAGGGTACTAAGTACGGTACTAATAATTTTCCCTAAAATAAATAGGAAATAGAACAAATTACAATTTATTATTACACAATGACAGTACCTATATGATTACACATTTCTCCCCAACTACTAAGGGAATTTACCCTAGATCTAAAGGTCTGTGTTGTATCAGGAACTGAAGTCAGAAACGCACTTACCTTGGAGAGTTTGTCCTGCAGCTCTTGGATTTTCAACTGCTGCTCAGAATTGGTCTAAATAAAGTTTTCAAAAAATAGACTCAGTGAGTGAGAGCTCAGTCATGACAGATTAGGGTAACTACAGCTGAAGCCATCTGACAAGGGAGAAATAGGCTGATCCTTCCTTACCTTCTCAAGTTTGGAGAGAAGCTCCTCCACCTCAGCTTTGCCCTGCTCTTTAGCCTGAAAAACAGATGGCACATCACAGAGAATAATCAATACTGTACATCCTCAAAACTGCTCTTTTAATTTGTGGGTACACTGTCTTGGTTTTAGCATCTACTACTGGTGGAAGGGGTGTCGGTACATAGTACAAACAGTCTTACTGTATCACGTGTTGGTATGTTTTTCTTTATTCTATGTAATGCATTATCTAATAATAAAAGTTCTCCAATTAAACAATTGTGTTCTTTTTGTGCCCATTTCCCTGACTGTCAAATCCAAAACCCCTCAAACTAAATTGACAGCTTAAGTCACGTACAAACTGACTTCAGACTTGACTTGGACTCTAGATTAGTGACTTAGTGATTAGTGGCATTGATGTATGGTATAAAAAGAGTACGATGTATCTAAACGTCCATTGGACCAGACTTAAGGCATTAATTCAGACACCTGAAAACACACCCAGATAGGTCAGTTTTAGCATAATATCTGCATTATTATAGGCAGTTATAGGACGTTGACGTGACTTGTGGGCATCTGGTTCCAGCATACCTTCTGGATTCTCTGCTGGTATTCCACTGCTTTCCTTTTGAGGTCCTCACTGGTTTGTCTGGAATCTCTAAGTTCCGCCTCATAGAGGTCGCTGCGGCGTCGGGCTGCCGACAGGTCCTCCTCCAGCTGCCTGATGGTCACTTGCATCTCCTCTAGCTGGGCATGGTACTCCTGAGACCAGACACCAGATTGTAGACAGAAATATGTTTTAGACTACACAGTTCTGAATTTAGAACTATGGGAATGCCCAATTCAAGGCAAACAATATTCCACCATTATATTGTATATTGACTTGGGAAGGAGAAATGCTTTTCCTGTTTTATTGCCATAACGGAAAGTCTTTGAAATGTCTAATTCTCTTTAATAACTAGTATTAACGTGATACATTTATGGATGGATGGATTTATGTCCATTTTCAAGATGGATCTTTCCACACTATTCAGCTTTGACAAGGTACACTGCATTCATTTACAGTTCACATTCTTTCGATGTAATTTTTACTCCCTAAAAAATAACAATAATCATCATCATAATTTCAGCACTTTTCAAAATACGTAGCTACAAAAGTGCGTAGAAATATAAAAGCAAGACAAGAAACATAGAAGTAACACATAAGAGAGGTAAAAAAAACAATCAATACAAGACAGTGAACATGTCGTCCACCAAGATGCTGTCCCCAAGTGCCAATCAGAATCAAATAAGTCACTTTGTTTTGTCCTGTATTTTTAGTGCCCCTTGGTGTGCATTGGTGAGATGAATCACCCCCTCCAGTTTTTGTCTAAATCTGATCAGTGGTGTCGCACGTGACACATGGACAAACGTAAAAACATACAATCATACTGTACAAACTAACGATATAGCACCCTCCTTGGGTCAATCAGTGACCAATCTACAGTCCTCCCCCAATTTCATTGTGGGGAACAAAAAGATCATTACATAAAGGCAAGGCAACAAAACATGTTTTAAGAAGTTATTTGAAAGATACAGAGCCCTGATGTTAAAAGCCCCATCACCTCTTGTTAATCTAGTAGGGATGTAACTACAGGATGAAATTGGTCTTAAATTTGATTTGAACTGGCATTAAAAACGTCTTAAAAAGTTTAACTTGCAAAAACCTGTAGTCACTCATTGAAGCTTAAATTTGCCTAAAGAAAATAGTAAATATAGTCTCATTTCTCTGGGGTGTGTGTGTGTGTGTGTGTGTGTAGAATGCTCCACTAGGAGTGCCTAGCAGGGATGCCATCTGCATGGGTGCCATCTGCAGGGATGACCTTTACGAGGACTGAGGAGAAGGGTGTCCTCTGAGGGATAGCCCTGCCTGCGTAACAGGGATGCTCTGAGAGGGCGAATAACCTCACTGCTGCTTTAGTAACTCAAATATTAGCTGTGATAGTATAATAATGAAGACATTGTGGAAGTATCTCCTCGAACAAGAGGATAGCTTTGTTTATATGAAGGCCTAATCTTTTTACTTCTGATTTGCTTTTTATACACTCCAAAGTTCCATTGAGTGAAAATAATCTACAAATGTGCCACATCATTATCATGATGAGAAGGAGACAGGGAATCATTAGAAGAGAGAAGAGTTAAGTACTTGTTCCTTGATCTCCTGCAGCTTGTTGCTCTGTTCGCGTATATCATGCAGCAGCTGCAAGGCCTTGTCGTCCTCTTTAGAGACCTCCACGCGTGCCTCCTCCAAGCTTCGCTTCAAGCTCTGCAAACACACATATGGACACAAACAAAAAGCTTCTGTTGGCCTTGGCCTAAATCAATACCAATCTTTGACAAGAATCTGCCCGTCTCTTCCTCTCTCACTCCCGTCTCTCTCTCTACCCCCCCATCTCTTATTGTGTCTCTTTCTCCCCCAGCTGTCCCTGTGTGTCTCTCTATCTCACCCTCTCTATCTTAGACACATGGCTACACAAAAACACACACTCGTTTGAGAACACACAAAGCTGCTGCCAGCCTCAATCTTTCCGATTTGAGATCAGATTATAAATTACGAAATCTGTCACACACACACGGTGGCGTGACTTACGCTGCACTCAGTAATGTAGGTGGCAAGGTCTTGCTCCAGGACACTCCTCTGGGTCTCGGAGGCCTGCAGCTCCACATCCTTCTGGTGGAGCACTGACTCCAGGTCAGTCATCTTACGCTGGAACCTGGAGATCTCCTGCTCCATCTGATCACACAGCAGAAAATAGCACAATCACCACTTCATGGTGCTACACCTTCTGCATGCTTGTTACTACTGAGCTTGCTTTAAGTTAGCATACTCATGCTATTCCCCATTTCTTTATTATTCTCCCCAACACTTTGGACTCTTAACTACTTGCACATACTTTCAGCTAGAAACTCTGTTCTAACATATATATTAGGCGGTAATTAGTATTTCCTATTGTCAATTTGCTGACGGATATTCAAGTCTACTTCCTCTCTCACTTTGTTTGTATTGTTAAAATTCTGAGGATGATGAGCCTTCAAGTAAGCTTTCAAAACAAAGACTAGAATACAGCAAAGTATGAGAACATGTCACGTAATGTAATAGTAATGCAGTAACATGCACACTGCAAGCTTAACTTGGCTTACCACAGCAAAACCACAAACTTTCTCAACCGAACCTATGTCAAGCCAGCTAGAATAAAAATAAGACTGAACGAATGCATTTTTTAAATTAATACTCATATTGATTACATTTGCAACGTTTTGCTATAAAAGTCAAGTTACAAAATGAAAACCGTCTTAGGTCTATATAAGATGCCGTATTTACGGTTGCCAAAAAATACACAAAGAAAGACAAAACATATACAAGGGGTCTTGGAATGATGTCTACTATCTGGACTAAGTACATTTTAATCCAAAGCTTTTTAATTCAAGTATTCCTAAAGGCTATCGATTGTGAACTCCAGTACCAAAAGTGACAAATGTAATGCTATTATTCTGAAGGCAAAATGACCTTACTTGTGGTCTTATTCTGGCTTGACAGAGCTGCTCTAGTATTTGAAAATAAGACATATTCACAGTAAATGTAAATCTGTTATGTTAGCACAGCATTATCTATGGTGCTCCTAGCGTGAGATAACTTTATAGGCAATATTTTTTATTATGCCATGTTAAGAAAAAAGTCCATAATATTTCAACAAAACAATGTTGTTGTGCACTACAGAGCACTCAACAAGTACTAGCACAGTACTGTCTTATATAATAAGATAACATATAATAACATTAGTTTCAGTTTCTATCAACTGATGATGACAACACAATGGTACTGTTTACGTGTCTTCTTGAGCCGACTAATCGATTAAATCGCTACAATAATCAACAGAATAGTCAATAACAAAAATAATCTTTTTTGTTTTTAAAAGATTAACTCTTTCTAATGAATACAACTTTTTAAGCTGAAGCAAGCGAACACATTTTCTCCACAAAACTTACATTGAGCTTTAGGTCAGGTTTGACAGATAGATAGATAGATACACTGAACAAATTAATCACTTACCATAAAGGCTAATTATGTAATACTGAAATACAAATGACCACTTGCAATCAGCGTTGTGTACATGTGAACCCGATAGCTGAGGGCTCAACAGAAGCCAAAAGCACAGCCTCACCTTGTGACATTTGTCTTGGGTTTCTTGTAGTTCTTTGCTTTTGAGGTGCAGTTTCTTTTCCATGGAGTTGGTCTTGGCAGGAGAGTTGAGGCCTGCAGACACTGACCTGGGGGCAGCAACATATATTTAAGTTCACTGATAGTATATTCAAGGCTGATTGGCTACCTCATCTCATGACATAAGCCCAGATCCTATAACAGCAAGCCCCAACAGTATTGCAACTGTAAATGTGCTGGTCGATATTTTGACACACCACCCACACATCATAAATGATCCAGATTGACGGCATATTAAAATTTATCAACTAGAATTTCCTTTTTAAGAAGCAATCCAGTACTGTGAAGAAAGCTATATATAAACTGTATATAATAAGATATTAAGCTTAGCATCTTCTCAACTGTTAATCTGACGGCCAATAATAAAAATTAAAAATTTGCATATTTTTTATGGAGTATATTGTAAGTGAGAAAGAGCCAAGCATAACCCAACAATTGCGATTCAGTTATGCAGGACAAAACAACCCGTATGAATGAAACTGCATCATAGACCCAGAAATATCCAACAAAACAATGCGAGAGGATTTTGGGTTGTACTCTTGCTTAGGATTGGTCTACAGAGCCCTATAGTGAGCATACATCACTCCATTGTTGTTACTGTAATGTGCTGTGCAATGTTGCTTACATCCTTTTGGCATAATTTATCTGTTTAAAGTACAACACAAAGTCAATATTTTACCGCCGTTTTGACCAGAGAAAAGGTGATTCTAAATTGAAGTTGTATGAAAAGTGAATGGGCCCTGTATGAATGAGTCTACAAATACCACAGAGGGATCTTTAATAAAGTTGACTCAGACTGAGTCACAGTGTTAAAAATAATCACGAAAGCAAGCACTGCTCCCTCTGCCTCTCCGCATCAAGCAGCCTCCCTTACACACACATGTGTACTGTACATTCGGCTCACATCACACGCAAACAAAAACAGTATTGAATCGATGGCTGATACAATTTTTACATGTTGGTGTACAATCAAAAGGATGCGCAGTGCCATTGTTGCCAATTGTCAATTATCCTGCAGATATTATGATCATTTGGAAGTCTTATCCAGAACTGAGGGAGAGTGCTACGTTTCACCTGACTAACGCTGTTACTTATTTTAAAGCTGGCATGTACGTTTTGACAGAATCTGTGCCTCATTAACTACAGCCAGTGGAAAGGTTTTTAACTGCTCAAATCTAGTTACAATTTGGATTGTTACTGTGGTATGCCTACATCAAGCATCCACTGCAGTTCTGGATGACTTTGGATGTCTCAAGTCTTTAAGTAAACACTGCAAGGCTTATCCAATTCCTTCATTTTAAAACACAACACACACTAGGAAACCATTAGGCATAGTGTACATTTTTGCAGGTTGGCACATCAAACTGTGAAACCACACTAAGAATTGAAAAGCTTGTCAAATAGCACATCCTGAAAGTAAAGACCTAAAGCACGGCTAGACCAAAACGAATGCTGTAAAGAAGCCTATAACAGCATGAAATAGAAGAGTGCTGGAAAAGCATTTTTTTGTGATGGTTCTAGATTGGTTATTTGAGGGATCACCTGTGCAATTTTCTCCACTTCATTCATATAGTTATGGTTAGAATTAAAGGAATCTTTACTTGTAAAAGAAAGCAAAAACATTTCTATGAAACTTTCTTAGCTGCCATCTAATGATCTGCCCTCCATTTCTTGTTAGGTAGGCCTATGATTGTAGAGTGAGGAGGCACAGGTCATATTTTTACTGCTCCTCCCACAGGGGGAGCAAAATAGAAAAGTACCATTTCTTTTCAAAACACTGAAAAGCCGAAGCCACAGTTTTCTTCACCGAGGAGCATGGTAGTCCGGCATGACTGTCTAGCTGTAGACAGATAATAAATGAGTAGTCAGAGCTGACTGCATTATTGAAGAGAGAAGGGAGACAGGGACTCTGGAGGAGTATATGAGTTAAAGACTTGGCAGCACTGGTCAGCTCCACTAGACTGTCTCCAAAGAGAATAGAACACACATTTTCACACCCACGTACCCATGGAATAGAATGCGTGTATGCACACACACACAGACACAGACACAGCAGAACAAACACACAGACCACCTTGCAAAGATTCCTTTCTGACACTAAACTACAGACGGCTTCGTATAAATTTAAGGTAAGCTGTTAAGGGGGATTTGTGTTGTTTAATAATGAGGAGACAGAGAGACAAGTTCACACAGAATGAAGAAAGAATAGCAGGAAACCCCAAAACACATGATTCAGATTTCATTATGCCTGGCTCTGAGTTAATTTCTCCTTCCTCTTTGGCTTTTTCATGAAGAAAGCGTGCACACACACACACACACACACAAAACATTAAACACAAGCAATTAGTTTGAGCTCCTCTTCATCAAATTCAGTTCACTTCAGTTAAAAACCATGAACAGATGACTGCAGGTGGAACAGCGAGGGACAGAAACATTAGATGAGGGAGAACATGGAAAAAAGACGAGAGGAGGGGAGATGGGTAAAGATGGGGGTGGGGACGAAAAAAACGAGAGAAAAAAACATCATGGTGGTAACCATAGAAATAGATTCTCTCCCCCAATCTGGGCTCTCATCCCTTTCCCCGTCTAATCTGGTAATGCTTTTTCTTCCCTTTCTGTTGCTGCTGCTGTCATGATCTGCAGTCTACAGCACTATTAACCTGCTAGAGCGGTGCCATAGGGCTACAGAAATAAAGCCCATCCTCTTGCATTATTATTAAAGGTTAAGAAGCTAAACAACATATGGGGTAATGATGGTCCCAAAACCCATGCTATAAAAGTCATGAGCCCATTATACTGCACAGTAACAGACAAGCACAATAACAGCAGTGAGGGTGGGAGGGTGCGCGTATGTGTGTGTGTGTGTGTGGGGGGGTTCCACCTCTCAGCAAACCTCATTGACACACTCAGTTGCATACAAATCAGTGCCGATGGCAAAGATAAACGCCAGCTCACATACTCCGGCCCATTCAGTTGATCTATGGGATCCTCACATGGATCTCACTGGGATACACTACGTTTAATCCCATACACAAAAATTGGCTTTCAAAGGTGGAATCAGTAGAAGAAAGCGCCACAGAACAGGGGGATACCTCCCCTCCCTCCCTCCTCGTCTGACACGGCCAAGCCCATTTTAGCCCCAAAAGACACTAACACCAATGACACTGACACAACACCAACTGCCCAGGTCACTAAACTAGGTTGCTTGGAACAAGGCTATCTGGAAATGGATGCCATGCTAATAAGGAGTAAGGGCAGAACTGCTGCCAACTGTAACAGAGGATCTTTAAACAACAGAGGTCTCTCTGTTGACTAACAGAAAGAGAGGGAGATGTCTTTGAAAGAAGCCAGGCATGCATAGTAAACAGGTAGTACTTACTCAGCTTTGGCCAATGTTGTCAATGTCCTGCTGAAGAACCAGCCTAGAAAGGGCAGATCCTGGCCCCGGAAGCCCGCTGATAGAGCTCCTCGCTG
>OMOT01039472.1:0-11845 GCA_900312575.1 Acanthochaenus luetkenii
TAGATAGATAGATAGATAGATAGATAGATAGATAGATAGATAGATAGATAGATAGATAGATAGATAGATAGATAGATAGATAGATAGATAGATAGATAGATAGATAGATAGATAGATAGATAGATAGATAGATAGATAGATAGATAGATAGATAGATAGATAGATAGATAGATCCTCTCATAACTCTTTCATTAGATTCCCTCTTCCTGATAAAGGTGTTAAAACTCACTTATTTTATTTCATTTACTCCACCTACTTTCCATCTGGGTCCCTATTGTTTTCTCATTATCTTTACATTTTCACTATCTGGTGATTGAGCACTTTCTGCTCGTCAGCATCTGCCTTTTGGAGCCTCCTCCTCTGAGATATATGTACACAGACATTTTGCACGTTATTTGACACAATCTAATGAATCCCCGTGTTTTTTTCCCCCAATGTGTGTATTCAGTTTGGTTCACCCTGAGAGACACGATAGGATACGTGCTATCCATCATCTCAGGGAATCAGAGCAAAATGAAAGGTGGAAGAACCTTATCAGTGATATATCTGTAAACAGTTGTTTCAGCTATGTACTGTTTGAGTTCATATATTCAACCAAGCAACAAATCACAGTCATTTTCACTTAGCAGCATTTACTGTACACCCACTCAGATAAATGGATGAAGTTAGAGTAGTGGGGTACATAGTCCAAGAGATGATTTCAATTCTAATCATTTCTCTAAAGCAGAAGCTGTACATTATTCTAGGTGATACAGTATGAAGTTGATATGTCATGGTGGCTTTGTTTCTTTGGAGCCTCGCTAATATATCAGTTGTCAAGAGGTTTATTCTATTAGATTTGTTACTGAAAGATGACTATACCCTGGTTGATCTAATACACGTCTGTCAAGTGTCACAGGAAAGCATGCTGTTTCACACATATCTATTCAAACCTCTGAGACCTTCAGATCTGACAAAGTGTTTTACATTTTAGCACCTCAAGGCACAACCCAGACATCTGAGCCAAAGCCTTTCGGTGACAATATTGATATCAATTGGGTAAAATCGCTATTAAAATGTTTGTGTTGGACAAAAACAGACCGTGGACCTCACCATCCATGTCTTGCAAAAAAACAACTTAAAAAAACGTCCATACTTTGGAGATCACATGACACGTGTGTGTGTGTGCACCTGTCTCATTTCGATTCATTTTTTCTTCATTAACCGCTCCTCAAGGTTGCCTAGATGTGTCACCATTGTGACTAGATTATCAGGCTTCTCACGCACAGTAATTTAGCCTCCATATTTTATTCTGAATTACCTTGCTGATGGGACTAATGAAATGCGACCTATGCCGGAAGCCAGCGAGAGACAGATTCCTTGGAATAACAATAGACATCATTTTTATTTCTTGATGCAATTAAGGATGACCTCCCCTCCTTGTGAGGCGCCCGGGAGAGTGAACTGCGGTGTGAAGCGATAAAGAAGACATGTGTTTCCTGCTTCAGTTCTAGTTCAGTTAGCAGCCTTCGAGTTACCCTTGGTCAGCCTCACCAAAACAACATGTTTCTTTCCACATTCAAATCCAACATGTTCTATTTGAAGGTGAATGAGGGGTACTGATGAGATCCATTACCTAAGGTAAGGTAGATCACTGATCACTGTAGTCATTGTACAGGGGACTTGATCTACATCAGTGGCGAGCGGTGACCTCTGGAGCTGGACATGCCCCCACCCCCACTGGTCATCAACGCCCACCTGCTACGCTTTTTTATTGCGTTCCCACCGCATCGCAGTATTGCAGTTTGCAAATAGGATAATTGGACAGTAAGAAACAAACATTTAAATGACACGTTTTAATGTAAATAATGCTTATGTTAATTATAATTAAATAATACATTGAAATTGAAATTGAAAAATAAATGAAAATGAAATATGAATATGTAAATTATCTCGTAATTTTCAAAAGCCTTGGGCATGCGCTGCATTTATAGTTAAGAGCGCTCGCCACTGATGTACATATCATGCAAAATCTCAATGAAAGGCATGAAGCATGCAACCAGTTGAGTGACGTGTTTCAAGTTTGAGAGGGTTGATGGTGGGAAACTGAAATGTTTCCCCTCGCTTTTCCCCTAAAATCCATGACAATCCAAAACATATTTAGTTTGTTGTGTTTCCATCCCTTTGTATCCCTTCTCAAATTGGTCCCTGCTTATTTCCATCTCTGTCATCTAATTTTCAATATATCTCGGAACCCACTGTTGTTCAATATTGTATTTAAAAAGAAAATCAAAAAAATTGCACCCACCAGTGTCAGCTCTCCAGTTTTCTGACAGCTGTGAGCTTGATTCGTACTGGCAGCCATGTTATTGACTCCGCTGAGATAGAACTATGGCATGAATATAGGCTGCAATATCATCACCTGTAACGAGACACCTCTACTTTTCCTTTTTTCACATGCACCGTCCCACCCACACACACACACACACATTTGCCTGAATTGTATTTCAGCTTCTTGATAGGCATGCGATGAGGATTGGTGCTTGCATGGTTGAATTATTGATTAGAATTTCAGTTAAACATTTTAGCTGGAGGTTATGTTAGCCAAACCATGACAGAAGCCATATTCTAGGATGGGTGATTTTATGGAGTGAATGCTGTAGGAAGAAAGTATTTCACCTCCCTATTCAGCTTTTATATTCTGATTACCAAAGAATTCATCCTTCTAAATTAATGGAATGCAATGTCACAGATAAGATTATAAATTAATCCATGTGGTTGGAAATACCAGGCGATTCTGATGACATCTTTGTGACTAAAAAGAGATTGCATGGGGCTTCATACACACTCTTAACACTACTTAACATGCGGCAAGGATATTTCATGACTATTTTTACTCATATTTAGAGCCCTGATTTTGCGGAGGCCATTAAGTATAATTAATGGTGAAAACTGTTACAGCATGAGCTGCCGCACATGTGGAATGAAATATCATCTCTGGTATGTGAAAATTGGCTGGATTTGTCCGAGAGGCATTCACTCTCAGAAATGAGCTAATCTGGCAGGGAGGGGCGTCTGTGTCCATGGAAATAGAAGGGATCAAGTGTTTTGTAGAACTTTTGAAAAGGAAACACTGAGCAAGGGAAAAAAACCAAACAAGATGAAATGGTTGGTTGTATTGTGTGTCGACACCATCTCCCTTTGAAATGAATCATCCCATTCCTGTTAATGAGCAGCTACACTTGTAAGATGACCTCTGAATCCTGCCTCTGTCTGTACCTCCTCCCACTGCCTGGCTACACCAGCTCTGTGCGCAGATTGGGGGAGCGGGTGATCAGATGATCAGAGCATGTGAAAGGGTGAAAGAGAAAAGGAGGGATTAGACAGAGGGGTGAGGGCAATGAGAGAGGACAGGGTCGATCGGAGAAAATATAAGTGTGAGAACAAGTGATGAGAGAGGGGGGGGTGGGTGCATGATAGCAAATAAGATCAACTTTCTCTTGGCTCAATCTCATGCTCTCAAATCTTCATTACGGTATGTTTAGCTGGGGGCTTTTGGAGTAGAATCCACCTCATACATGGAAGAAACAGTCTTATTATGTGTGGCGCTTGGTGACAGGATGCATGAGTGTGCTGTTGCTTTTTCCATTTGGCAAGAACAGACAGAGACGAGGTCAACAGACAGGTGCATGCTGCAGATCAATGATTAAAAACAAATTTAAGACATTTGAATATCACAAATAATCCTCAGATAAGTCCGTTTTTTTAGCTTTCACAAACTGACCTCATATATGAAGAATCCGTGTGAGGATTCAAGAGGTAATTCAAACTGCTGTATAGTTTAGCATGCAGGCAGTGGCCTATAAAGTCACAGAACTATAAAGACAGCCCAGTGGGTGATGGATGGAGGATTGGTAGTGCAGAGCCAGGCACAGATTATGTATTGATTAGATATCCGAGGCCCAGGGTGAGGCAGTAGGTGTCTTAAAGCTGACCTCCATATGGGCGATGGATGAAGTGCTCCCACATCCCTTCGTTGTACTATTGTACAATAGGTTTATTCTTGACTCCACCCAATATGGGAACTGGATAGAAAGTTAGCAAGTTGAATCACATAAACCTCTCGCCTAGATACATGTTTTAGGCAAACAGAAGCAGTGATTAGTAGTAGATCGATTGTTGACCATTAGACGGTGTTAACAGCTTGAATCTCAGTAAACAGTAACATAATGAATCTGTACAAAGCTTCCTCTGCATTAATGTGGCACCACAGAAGATTATACTTGATTTTGACTTGATTTTGACCATGTGTGCCACAGCCACACCGGTACAAATATTAAACACTTGACACCTGTGTTAAAATACTTTGGGGATTTTTCTGCATGGCTAAATATGTAAGGAACAGTGGCTATGAAAATTGCTATGCGATACTGGTCTGAGAGCTAATACCCCCTGTCAATTACTCCTGCTAATGAATTTATATGTGGGATTGCAGTCTGATAGTGAGGTGCAGTCCACCCTTTCATCTCCTCAATTCAATTCCACGCGACGTAGATGATAACCATTCTAGGATGCCTCCCCTCTCTGAATTCATAACTTTTACGACTGACCTGTTTCGATCATCCTCAAGGGATATGAAGATTGATCTATTTCATTAAGTCCAGTCAGGGCCATTCAATTGCAGTCAGTGACCATATCTCCATGTTGTCTGTGTTGGAAAACTGAAACATGTTTGGACCATAACCTCAATTTCACTCTTTATATAAGCAGGTATATTTTAAAATGTGTATCCAAAAAGTTTCTGTGGGTCTGTTGTTGTTGAGTCCGTGCTTTCATGACATGCTTTTCTACGTGTACAGCAGAATAATATTATGTTGAAGTATCTGCAATGTATTCCATTATTATCAAATTACTGTTCTCGGAATTAATGAATGATGAACATTTGCATCACCACCTGATGTGAACATTGAGTTTCAACACCATCTGCTATTTGTTCTATTCCCTGTTACCATGCGTCTGCTCCTTTGAAGAGGTCCTTTTAAAGGCATTCAAATATAATGCTAACTAGCTGTCACTGCTGGCATTCAAACACAACCGGAATACAAATTTACAGTGCGGAGGAAGAGGGAAATCACAAAGGGCACTAACTGTGCAGCAGTGCCGAGTCCTTATTGGATGAGTCCCCAGAGTTCAGAGATCAACAGGTTGAGAGTATTAGCAAGTATTGAGTATTAGCAGTGTAGCAAGAGGTCCTCTTTGAATCGGTAAAAATGCATGTGTGAGTTAATTATCATATCATGTTGACAAACACCATAGCAATGCAAATGCATTTTTTTGGGCAATAAAATACACAGATTTATCGGTTTGTCCTTCAGTGTAAGTGCAAGTTGGGTGAAAAAACCCAAAACAAATGCTTATTGTTGTTGTGTTATTGTTCAGTTAATTCAATTTAAACCAAGTTTGATAGTATGACATCATCCTCCAGTCTAAAAACAAAATGACCAAAATGTAAATATTGCCAAAGAAAATAATTTTAATCAAAGATGAAATATTCCTCTTGAATTATTATTAGTGCTGGTTGTTATAGGACTATATTGTGACAGCCTGGAGTAACGCTGCAGTGGCAGTCTAAAAGCAATGCCCTTACTTATATTTCATTATTGCAGAAAAGAAAGCGGTGAAGCAACAGATGCAGTATAATTGGGCAAAGTGGTTTGATTTGACTCAGAGTATGCCCTTATTAGATGATTCAAGACCTTTTGTGGTTAAACCACTATGCTTTGGGTAATACATTTACAATCTCCAGACTCTAATGTTTTACTTTAGCTTTTGTTTTTAGTCATTGAATTAAAAAAAATCACATGAGTTGAGTATAATTTAGCAAAAACAGGGATGTGTTCAGAATATGTACTTGTTGTGTACTTCAACAGCTACATATAGGAAACAAAAGTTGTAATGTTGTAGGGTCTCTATTTTTACACGACCTATGGCTCTGGCATTAATTAAAGAAGGTGATTTGTACACAATGTGGTTTCCAGGAACAATGACGCTTGATGGAAGGGCCAGCCCAACTGTGACGTTTGTAATTGGGACTAGCTGTCACTGTCACAGTGATTTACGATATAATTAATGAACAATTAGTTGAGAGATTAGAGTGGCCTCCTTTGTTTGGCTCAACATTTGTGTGAAGGTTTTGCTTGCTGATTTTTCTACAGCCACGTGTTTCAGGTAAGAGTTAAAGCGTGAGTTCCATATTGGAGTTCCATATGGTGTGGAATCCCAGGCTTCTGCCACAGTAAACAAGGACACCGGAGATGCTTAAAACCACAGTGCACACAATCCCTGTACCAACATGTGGAAATATAACATTTTGTTATATTTCTTGATTATCAATGGCAAAACCACACCAATGCAAAAATGCATTACTTTTTTTCAATCTTGGCAAACACATCAGTATCCATTTCTTGTTTGTTTGTTTCCATTGCATGTTCTTAATATGGATCCATTGCTTGTAGTAAGTTTGAAAATGAGCGCTCAGCAGTAAACTAATTAAAAGTTCCTTAGGCTTGTGCAGCTCACAACACAATCCCATCGCTAACCAGACAGAAGGCAGTCAATTTATTTTTGTGACCACTAGTGTAAATGCAGTTGCCAGCTATGCAACTATATTTCACCACTTTCATTCTAAACGGATCCCATGTCTACCAGTGTATATCATTGACATCCTATTTCATTGCACTTAAATTAATACAAGTTATTTATCACCTTTAAGCTTCATTTGACTATATGAATTGGTTTAAACAACACAAACCCTGTTTCTTTTAACCGCACTACAATATAGTAGTAGAGTTTCTCAACTTTAAACTTCAGCAGTTGTGCAGAAGTCATGAACCTATGCCCTTGGCTATTATCAATGTTGGCCCTATCAAAGCAAAATAAAAGCCTCCTTTTCTTTGAACCTGTGGCGAGGAAGGCTGGAGCAGAATGGTTCCTCGACAGGGCTTTCTCTAGACTTGAGAGAAACAGCAGGATACAATCAATACGCTCTCTCACCACCTCCATGACGATGAACTTGGAGCGTACCGCAGAACCTCTCTTACGTTCTCTCATGAGCTCGGGCAAGGGGACTCATTACACCAAATGAACTCTGCTAATTACTTCCACCACAAGCACAACAACATAACACCAACATTTTACTAATGGATAGCAAAAGCAAATTGACTCCTCTCTGTCAGATACACGCCTTTAGTTTCCAGGCATAGTTAGTATCCATGGAAAGAGTTTTGATGTTTTGTTTTGTTTTAGTTTTTTACTAAAGACACCACATAGCATTACAAAGGCTAGTGCCAAGTCTCTGTTTGTATACAGTATTTCAAGGAATACATGCAAGGGAAATTATTTCTCAACCTCAATGTGGATCTTATTGCTCAAGCCTTTTATTCAGGACTTGTTCATGTTACATTTTGTATTTGGTTCTTTTAGATTTGAGGCTAGAGAAGAAACTGAGCCCTAATTAGTGTCTAACCGTCAACTGGTAAAATGTGCTGGATGGACAAAAAACATGGATAGGAGATAATTGGGAGGTCAGATATGCTTCTGTTGCAGAGGCTTTGAAAAAAAACATCTTATTTGTTGCTGGCAAGGATAATGAGGAAGGTGTCTGTCTGAACATTGCCAGTCACACTTTGTTGTGTACAGAACTGAGCCACAAAGAACATATGCACCATACAACCTGAGCAAAATGGAGTTCCATCGCTATTGGTCGAATATCAATACGGTTGAGAGATTAATCGGTGGTCACCTGCTGTGGCGTGTCAATGGACTCCTCAGGAAGAGCCATATCAGCATAACAGGAATCCATTTTCAGACATATGTCATGTTCTATGAACTCAACCTGCTCTTGTTTTCGCTTTTGAAAGGAGGTCTCTGGCTCTTTGCTTGCTGCGTCAGAAGATTAGAGCTGGTGTCTGTGCGAACTCTGAAGCACAGCGGCAGCCTGGCACCGCAGGCCGCAGGGTATGGATGGGGTGTGTTTGAAAGGGAAACTACCTAAGACGCAGCGGGAGACAACAGTTGCCCGCTGGCTATTGGCTCATTAGAGGAGAAATAAAAGAACTCCCCAGAATACATTTGAGTTGTTCTCATCTCGAGAGATCACAACGATAGTCACCTGGAATACAACACAATACAGACATCTTCATTCCCCATGTTCTGACTCGCTGGTAAAACTGAAAAGCACCTTCACCGGTGTGTAAGAATATAAAAGTTTGAATGTCTTTTTTATGAATACAGCAATATCTATGTTTTTCTATCTATTCACAGCTTCAAAAGGCATTTTACTGAGCTTGCGTTTGCTCCAGGAAATTATTGAGGTTGTGCCAGAGGATAACTTTCACAAGGGTAAGAGTTCCTTAGCCCAGAAAGACGTAAGTTTGCAGATTTCCTAATGAGTGTTGATATGTGTGCAGTCATTTTCCATGCCACATTCACTGTAATTTAATCTGCCTGTGTTACTGAACATTTTCTATTAGTGACATGTATCAGGCCATCTTCAGTGTAATGCTTGGGAAATCACATTGTCATATCAAGTCATTAAGCTATCGTCACAGGTTATTGAGGATTCCGAAAATAGGAGACATAAACTCATTCATAACTCACTCTGTGATGTAAACTCACTTTCTTGCTGCAACTTATGACAAAAGAGTTGTGTTATCCTTACACACATTTGTTTCAGCCGGTGCTTTTTTGATGTCAAGTTATGGAAAGAAAAGCTGGGTGGATAGACGCTATTGTCCTGTTGTTGTTCTGTGACCCGCACACTGAATAGGGTTAGGAAGGAATGACAAAGACAAAAGAATTGGATGGACGACAGTAAAACAAGTATTGACAATGCTGATATAATGTTAAAAGCATGCTTTGGCTATTCTAAGGCATCTAGGAAAAGCAAACGTTTTTATTTTGTGTTCAAAGAACATGTAATTTAAAGATCGAACTTGAAAGCCACACACCAGACAGACTCACATTGTACACCAGGCTTCAGGCTTTAATACTATTATTCTTCTTCAGAAATTACATTTGTCCGCTTTCTCTACTACCCATAACAACACAAAACTTGGGTCAATACGAATAATTCCCATTCACATTGGTCCATTTGAGATGGAAAGTGACGTGTTTGAATCTCTGTAAAATGTTGGTAAAAGACAAATTCAACTATTTTGGCTACATCCAATGTCTCTGTTCCAAACGTTTTGCTTACAAATGAATGTATCTTCGATTAAAGGATGACTCTTGTAAATCCAGCCAGCAAGCCAAACATCCACGTTTGCCATTCTCCAATCTATATGTCGAGAGAACACAGAGATACCTCTGTTAATCCAGACGTCCACTACCACGTCTAACTCTAACCGCACATCTTTGAATCCTGAGAGCCAGTTAAACACAATCACTGTGCTTACTTTACTTTAATGCAAGCATTAAAAGTACATGAGCAATTAAGCTCGATCAAAGTACATGTGGGAATTGCTTATGTTGTTTCTTTAGTTTGTTAGCATCAAATGAACACAGTATGATCCTTGTAGTGTCGACATTTAATCATTATTCACATAGTTTGCTATGAAAAAGTGATGGTTATTTATTTCTTGCTCTTGAAAAACTGTCTACAGAAGCCAGTTTAAAAGTGGTGTGACGGCAAAGCTTTCAGTAATTCCCTGGTAATAGCGGCATCTCTTTTGAATCCATGTCCAGAGTCCTAAATTGTTTTCAATGACTTATGCATCTGCGAAGTGTGTTCTCGCTTAGAAAATACCTCAGCATATATAGTTGCCTGTTCTGTCTGCTGAACTGACAGACTGCACAAAGTGCTCTTTGGAATAAAGAGTTCTTCACTTTCACCTCCGCCGCCGCCGCCGCCCGACTCCCCATGTCACACAGCGTGGATTATACATGTGCGATGTCTTGCATAGGAGATACAGTATGTGATGTTGCAGTGTGGAAGCGAGAGACTACCGGAGAGGGATAAAAGTGAGATATCACATCAAGGAGATACATATTTAATCCAAAGCAATGATGTATTATTAGCCCTCTAATGTATTATTTCACTTTTAGTCTGCTGTTGCTCATTTCAAACACACTCTGACATGTTGCAGGGGAGGTTTCATATTCTATTTTCGATCTGAAAGGAAAAGTATGTGATTACATCCTAGAAGTGTATCAGAAATGGACGATTTGATATCTTTTCATAGGAGTTTGTCAGAGGAGTTCCATATATCCTCCATTGCATAGATGTTATTTTATTTTTTTACAGGAAATTAGATAGAGGCCGCATTTCACATCCCATCTCGCTCTCTAATACACTGTGTTAGTGGGACTGTAGAGTTGTCCCTGGATGATGTGATGAATGCAGACATCCGGCGAGCTGGGAGCTGGTGGAGAGAGTGCTCATCCCATGAAGGGGGAAGAGGAAGAGAGAGAGCGGGGAGGGAAAGGCTGTGGACAGATCAAAAGGAAGAAAGAAGAAAAAGATGGGAAAAGACTGAGAAGAAGAAAAAAGTGAGCATTTGGGTGATATAAAAGACAATACTAGCTTAGAGAGGATGAGGATGAAGAGCGCCCTCTAATGGGTAATCCAACACTATGTACTATGTAAAAAACATTTTCAAAAGAACAGTAAAGCAGAAATGATGTCACAGTGTAATATTGTCCTTCAGTGAGAAGGGGACTATGTAAATTGTGGAGGTCTGCAGTAGTTATGCATGCGACCCATGCAGCCTTACAATAAACCTACTGTAGGGAGGTGCATTGTTACATTTGTTGGCATCTGTGTAAACCAAGGAGGCATGAGGAACAGAATGTATGGGTTCCTTGCTGTGTGTGTGTTTGAGGAAGAAACCGATAAACAGCTGGATGGCCATGGTTTGTTCCTGTGCAACCTTGGTGAATTGCCTCAGAAAAAACGAGTTATCCAAGATTGACTCTGGAGGGAGAGGTTGGGAGAGGAAAAAGAAAAGGAAAGATTGTTTCATTATTGTGAGAGTGTGTATGAGGGGAGCTCAGCGGGGGGAATAGTAAGAAATGGAAAACGTAGAACCGCCCGGGTAATATTTCTGACGCGTCTTGTTCCTTTTGTTGTCTTAAAGGCACATTGCCACGCACAAATCTTCCCACATGTCTTCAATTCTGGGAGACTTTTTCCTCCCTGTGACTCAGACCGAGGGCTGTGTCTTTATCTGCCCCTCCTGTGCACCACATCGCTGTACTGAACCATATTTGATCAGTGGCTCCACAGGCGGCTCCTTTGCCCTCTCGCACTGCTCCAGCTCAGCTCAGCACCGAGCGCACATCAAGAGGACCTAATCATAACTGTCATTGTCTTAACTCGGTCACTCTGGGTCTGACTTCCAAGGACTTGCCCCCATCTCAATCGTTACCTTTCCCCGTGCGCAATAATCCCTAACTGCCATAATCAGGGGGTATTGGCTTCTCCTCTTCCCTTTGCCCAGCCACTGCTCCTGGAGAGGTAAAGCAGGGGAGTAATACGTGAGACTGCTGCTTCCATGCTGGGCTAATGGCAAGGACACGCCGTCCCGATGGTCTTTGTACTCACTGAAGAACAACTGTCCAAGGAACAAGAGGTAACGGGGTCTAATCAACAGAAAATGGAACGATGGCAAAGTTATTTCGTGTTTTTGAGCGAACAACACAAAATAAGGGCTTTCAAGAAAATGTCCAAACCTGCAAGGTATCAAAGACATATATCAAATGCTGGGGTAAATGATTGTTGGTATTTTATGATAAATGCAATGTGTTTCCAGTAGCAAATGTTGCCTGTAGCAAAAGGTGTTTGATTTTCCAATTTGCCTGTGTACAT
>OMOT01039475.1:0-13312 GCA_900312575.1 Acanthochaenus luetkenii
GATAAACAAACGTATGCCCCAGTGAGTTTGCTGGAGCATGTGCGTGTGTGTGTCCAGGAGTGTGTGTGTGTCCAGGAGTGTGTGTGTGTGTGTGTGTGTGTGTGTGTGTGTGTGTTTGTGTTTGTGTTTGTGTGTGTGTTGAGGAACAGGTGAGTTCATTTCTACCCTCCGCTACCCTACATCAATGTTGAAATTATGTGTAAGGTAAATAATCTGTAATTGAATAAAATCAAACACCTAGACACCAGGATGGAGGGGGGGGGAGCCAACCCACTTTGTGATTCTCAATACACCTCTGTTCTCCGAGGCAGGCCGTCTGCAGGCTTCTTTGGCTGCCGCCGCAAAGTTGAGTGGCAAAATCCGAATAAATAATCCGTCTACCAAAGTTTGAATGGTGATTTCATTTGGCGGAGGACTGTGTCTAATGAAAAGACATGAGCACGACCAAGTGCTCTAGGTGGGTCGAATATGATTCATACTTAGTATGCGTCATACTGCCTCCTCACACCAAACCTTCTGGGAAGTGCCGTAATGCAACAGAGTTCACTTTATCCTGGCAGGACCCTTGGGAGAGGTGAAAAACCCGATTACGCCACTGAACCACTGAAGGGTTTGAGATATGCAAGTAGAAATCCAGGAACATGTGCATGTCTATGTCAATTTCACACATAATATGATGATGTGGTAAAATGTGTAATACCAAGTTGACTTTAACTTCACTGTGAGGTCCTTTTAATATACTGCCCCAGGACAACCAATCAGGCTGTCACACATTGCAATGCCTAACCATAAAAGTTATAGACAAAGTGGGGTGGCTCTGAGAAGTTTCCAAAACAGATTAGCTGCAGTCTCTCCCCTGATACTGCGTGCCGCAATACTTTGCCATGGCCGCACCATCTCACTGCCAGGTCCAGTTTGAGAGGATGACGGCTGTTTTCCGCCCTTCAATGTCTTCATTGTGTGCAAGAAAGTCTGATTTCTAGAATGTCCCCCATGACATGTCTTCTGGGTGGATCATCCTCTTTTTATGGTTTTCAAAATCAATAAATCAATCAACCAATCAATCAACCAATCAATCAACCAATCAATTATAGATCTACATATCTCAATTATTCTAATTATAATTAAAGGAACAATACGTAATATTTTACTGGTTCGTTACACAAAATGACTATAATATATCTGCGGGGCTGTAAGTGTCACTCCACTGTTACCTCAATGGCTGCTGAGATTTCAAGCTTTCTTCCAACAAGATGTCCGGTCTGTATTTTGCTCCACAGCCCCAGGCATTTCAATACATGCCCAAGCTCCGCCCTCTGAACTACCCCCCTTCAGTTTCATTTGCGTAAGCATGGAGGAACGTACAGCGACCAAACAACCGGTCCAAAGCCAGAGTGAACATTGGTGCAGCATGTCAAAGGTGGAGGTAGCTTAGGGACTCTGAAAACTTCAAGACCGATGCGGAGTTGGCCTTTCGTTTGTTGGACAGGTAAGCAACTTGTGATGTAGCTAACTTTAGTCACACAAGCTAGCTAGCTAATGTGTCTTGTTATGCAACATAGCAAACGTTGGCTCACCACAGCTTCACATTCGCTAAAAGGAGGAGAAAAGTTTACCGATGTTGTTATAGTTCCTATGGCTGCCTTTATGTTACTAAAGAGTCCATATTGCTGATTGTTCCTTTAAAGCATCAAACCTCTACCAAAGTTTGATAGAGGTTTGGGTAACTCCAAATATTGATGAGATATCTTCAATAGTTGCTCCAGAGAGTAAAACTTGATAGCTACCAAACTTTAGTAATGCTTTAAGTCCTACCCACTTAGTTTCCATTGCAATTAGCTGCAGTAACTGCAGGCAGTACATGCACAGTAACTCAAACACTTACCAGAAAGGTTTTGCAATGCCTTTCCAAAGTGTCCGCTTCCTACCCGCCTTGCAGCCGCTCAAAAATTGCGTTTCATGTAAAAAAACTGCACTGGCAGTTTGAAAAAAGTGGAACAGTGTGAATGCGCCCAAACTGAGGTGGAGACCAAAATACGAGGGGCATTTCATGCCCTCTCTCCCACTGGGTTGTTATCTATTGTGCTGTTGACTTGGCACTGCAAGCTTCATGGATACTTCCTGAGGATGTCATGGGAACCCTAGTGGGGAAGAGAGCAATACTTCCTCTGTGTTTTCATTCACGTCCTGCCTTCTGACAGGGCACTGAGGTCACGACCTTGTCCATCAAACTCACGTCCAGGTTCTACTGATCAAGTGGGAGAGATTGAGCTGATGCCAAGTCTGCATCGGGAAAAAATTACTGTGATAACCTTTCAAACCTGCTTGGCCAGTTGTACCTTCGCTGCATGTCAGTATTTGACAAAGACAGATGAGTTCAATGCAGTTAACGTTGTTTAACACAATCAAACATTGAATTGCTCAAAGGGCCAATCATGCAAACTGCATGATTATGCATAATTACAGTGTTTGAAAGGAGAATGGCCGAGCAGGTACAGTCTCTAGTTGAGAAAATACATCAGGCCTGCACAATTTACAGTCCCAAAATCCCAACTCTGAAATATCTACGATGTAAGGTTTTGTGAATTGCCATTCTTTGGGGAGTTGAACTAAAATGTCTTAAAGTGATATTTCACTTTGGTACACCATTTTAATGTTCCAGCTCACTGCTCCTTGACGTGACTCAATGTCCAGTCAACTTCTGACATGAGTTGCCCCCAGGAATGTGAATTCAGTTTTTATCGATACTTACAAAGAAACAAAATTCTGTTTAGAAAAAGAATGCAACACTGACAAATCATCACGTTATCCTTGGTTGCTATGCTTTAGTTAATCTATACATGTATGAAGGTAAATGAGTGACATCTCTAAAGATACTCAGGGCTGGAGTGAACCCACCCTTGAACAAGTGCCACAAACGACAAAGGTTGTATCACTTCTAATGTTCTCATTAGCCAATATGTTGCTGTGTCTCCATTTCCATGCCAACCGTACAAGCTAGCCTAGTTGAGGGTTTGAGAGTTGCCAGAGCTGAAAGGTTATCTAGATTGTTCTATGGGAACAAATTCTCCAAGACTCTCAATACTCTATCAGCTATTGTTTCTGCAGGGACAGGATACTCCCTTCCTCTCCCAAAGCCTCACCCATCCATCGAACTCACAGACCCCCAAATCTAACCCTGATAAAGGACTGAGTCATTGCTCTTTTGTTGTAGTATTTGGCTCAAACCTTGACCTCTAAAATTGTCTGACGCAACATTGCTATTGAAATAATGTAATTGGCAATGATATCTGACATACAGTAACATGCTATTTGGTGTGTAGTTTTATCCAAAGCGGTTTCAGTACTAGGAGTGTAGGTATTTTTATATGGCAGGCCCTAGTTAGCGTCAAACCCCCAACTCGTGCCCAACCCATTAAAGGCTAAATTCACCACAAAGTTTAACACTGATAACAGCTATTGGCGATGTAACATCCAATTTGTTGTTTGGTGGTATATTTTCGTATTCTCACGGATAACTGGCCAAGTACATGATGTGACTCTCGCTCTTTCTCAACCGGAAAACCTCTCGCTGTCTTGCTCTCACTATGACCTCGCTATCACTATTGCTCTCTCTCCACCTACATGAATAACCCACAGCTAAGTGTTCACATCCATTCTTTGGGAGTTGTCAAAAGGCATTCTGGGAAATGTAGGTAATCACTAACTGAAGTAAAGATGAAAGTTGAAAGAAAGTGGGAACCGAAAATAACTGAAATGCATTGAACATCACCGATTACTGATACGAGTCTGTTAGGAGACCAAATATAACATCTATGGCACAATGGACTATGGGTAAGATGATTTCAGATTTCCACTAGTTACCAAACAGAGCTGACGATATTGTGGCACTACGAGCTCATTGGATACCCGTGCCATGGCTACAGATCCAATGTTCAAGGGCGTGCCCCCACACACATTACTGCATGACATTATGCTCACATGCACGCCACCTAGTAATGATGGAAACTCAGCTCTTATTACAAAGGGATAAGCGGTTGCGAAATGGCATCCTGAAACCAATGGTTTCCTTTCGTGCTCGATCCAAGGGTGCCGACGCACGTTATCTATCTGTTGTGACAGAGAGAGGTGTGAGAGGAACCATCAACAATAACCGATGGATGTCTGAACACACATTGTGGCACTTCTGTTTCGCCCATACATCCCTCAGGAAAGCGGCCTCTAAATGATTTGCCCAATCACCCTCAAAATGATCTCAAAACGCCTCCCATTATAATGTCTGCTTGGTGAATGTGAATGTGCACTTTGATGTTGGTGAAGGACGGCTGGGCGTTGTGAGCAGCTTAATAACCCCACATTGCCCGAAGCGTTTTGGATAGAAGACGACATTAAACATACATACATACCTGCATGGGAGTTCTGAGGGTGACAGGAGACTTAGCAACATTGTGTTTTAAGTACTGTGAAAAGCCCTGGCCTCTATTCGAGGTACTTGTGTTGTCTGCCATAGTG
Source organism: Acanthochaenus luetkenii (assembly GCA_900312575.1). NCBI lineage: Eukaryota > Metazoa > Chordata > Actinopteri > Beryciformes > Stephanoberycidae > Acanthochaenus > Acanthochaenus luetkenii. The sequence goes on from OMOT01039475.1 coordinate 4,513, forward strand.
CTGGAGGGGCTGTGGGCCCTGCATGTCTGGGCTGCTCCACTTCTCAGTTCCTAGACTACACAGCGCCAAGCAACGATAGTACCATAGCAGCTCTGGACTGGATTCATTTCTTTGTCAATATCACTGAACGACTAGCTTCTTGATTAAAGATTTTTTTTTAAATAATCAATCGCTGCGATAAGACTTTTGCAGACTTACAAAAACACAATGAATATTTTCCTTTTCCTTTTTCCTATACATCAATTCTGAATTGTTGTTTGGGTGTGAACTAAACCCACTGGGATTGAATGATGTCATGGGAGTGGTTCCTAGCATAAAATGTAGTATTGGGCTGAACACTCTGTGCCCCATGTGCTAAAAACACGAAGCGATGCTGCATGTGCCAAGGAATCGGCCAATGTTGAATACCATCTTATGATTGGAGCTACTGAGGCGGAGAGTTAAACTGAGGTTCACATGTAACCCTTTGAAATAAACAGCCATGTCACCATGAAACAGTGGCAGAGAAGATGTGAATATCTTGAACAAAACCGATCGCACATTTCCCATTAGAAGCACCACTTGTTTTTTTTCCATTAGTGCCACTTATGGCGGACTGAAGAATCGTTCAGATGAGTGGATGACCCATCAGACAGTTGGAACAGAGATCATGATCAGATGTCATCCCACGCTCCATATGCTACGTGGCTTTACCCGGCTACAGATGTTTTACCCAGAGCTTCAGGTCACAAAGTCATTAGGTGTGGAGTGCCACAGAGGATAGCCCTCTGCTAAGATGATATATGACCAGGTTAACTAGTGAAGGCCGTGGCTAGATCTGCTCCCTGGTATCAAACATTAGCCTGATGCACGACATTTACTAAGACTTTGGGCAAGTTAACCTGAGTCACACTCCACTTAAAAAAAACCAACACAATTTGCCCACAGTTATAAAATACTTTCCCTGTAACATCAAAGTGCTCTCTTTTGTTTTGCATAAGGAGATATATTTGAGCATTATATGCAATTATTGTATATAGAGAAAGGGAGTTTTTAGGACTATGTATGCATGTCACCCAGTTGGATGGCTGCCAGGTCATTAAATAGGCCACAGATGGAATGCACTCATAAACACTATTCCCTTCCAAGGGCGGATCCATTTCTATTTGTTCTCCCCAGGCGATACTGATGTATTTTAAAACTTTGTGTGACAGGGTAAGAACGCTTCATAAATGCTCTATACAATGTTTTTTGTTTTTTTAATCCACTCTGTAGAGAGACTGTCCTCGTCCCAGGTTGAAGTCATTATATGATTGATGAGCAGCGCACTACAGTACAGACTGGAGCCAATGGCTAAGCATTCTGGCCTTGGTTCTCATAAAGGGGGATCACTGTTCACATGTCTTGAGGTCCAAGTTTGAAAGATTGGTCACAGCTTGAACAGGACTGCTCCCGCTCTCCCTTTCTGGACAAAGCGAATCCAGTAGTACGGCATCATAATTTGTCAAACAAAAAGACACATACACTGATGAAATGTACGCGGTTCAAGCTATCATCAGTTTAATTGTCATTACAGCACATTTATCTAAAATCCATAAGCCCTGATCACTCTGTTTAATTGCGATTGAAATAATGATAAATGAAAGCTCGTACATGAAGTGGGCACTGGATCTTCTCACATTTACCTTACTTACAAATTTTCTTCTTCTTCTTCTTCTTCTTCTTCTTCTTCTTCTTCTTCTTCTTCTTTTATTATAGGGAGGTTTTTGTTATAGCATAGATAGATTTTAATTTGAAGGTTGAGGCCAGTGGCTTTGTTAAAGCTCCACTGGAATATTGCCACCTCACTTCGCCAAGTCTTTTCATACAATTTACCTGAGTTTATTGGCTGAATTGTAAAGGTGCTGCAATAGGAAATTACCCACCATAGTAACATGTCAGTAAATATCTCCGGGGCACGGCCCATTTCCCTCTTGAATAAGAAAGGATGAAAGGATCTTTAGTGGCTACAACAACGATTCTGGTCAAGGAGGGACTCCTTCACCTGCAGGGATGCATGCAAATTTGGGGTGTCATTATTATTATCAGTGACCCCCAATTGTGAGCAATTGGAGGACTGTCCCTATTTAGCAGGTGAAAAAAGGTAATGGAGGAATATAGAGGGGAGGGGAGAACCTGAGGAGGAAAACACCACCTGCAGCTAACCTGCAGTTCTCCCAGACACAGAATGAGGGAATGCACCGTGGAACAGGTGATCAGATAATCCCCCTATCCCAGCAGGCATCTCAGCAGCCTGGGATGGCAGAGTCAGGTATTAGCAGGCAGCCCTCTGAAAGGAGGTCTGAACAGCGACACACCGATTAGAGGAGAGCGAGATAGGTGAAGAGGAGATTAAACTGAGAGACATGATAATGTCTCACAACAAAAGAAGTGGAAGAGATAGACATATTTTGCTAAGACTGCACCCCTTGGTGTTTTCCCCACATGACCTCTATGCATGCTGCATGCTTGGTGCAACAGCACATTCTGCAACCATGAGCATCAGTTGAGTATGGCAAGGTGCAGCATGCCTTAGTCTAAGTGAGTTCAAATGTGTCCGTTTTTTTATAATGGAGAGCAAAGAATTGTATTTAGTAGCCTACATTTTTTTTGGCATCAGTGGAGCATTCAGTGTGTGTGTGTGTGTGTGTGTGTGTGGTGACCCAGGTATAATAATTTATCTCTTTGATCAAATTATAATATATTCTCAGTCATCAGAAATGTTGTCGATAGAAGCAGGTTTGGACGTATTGGTGGCAAATCATATTAGATGCAGGGACTTTTAGGTTTAAGTGCATTCACACCCCCATCTGTTACTGTGTTTGATACTAACACATCTAAAGGAATACCACAGCTTTATTGCCAAGGCATGCTCCTCTTATGAGTTAAACGTTAATTTACTGTTCCTCAACACACTATTACGTAAACCATTTCTTCAACTTGGCTAGACAGTACACTTTACCTGTCTATCATTAAAGGAGAAGAATTCCCCTGTTTACGGAAACAGGCCCATCAATCACTTTTCGGCCTGAGCACAACAGACACTCCCAAACATCGCCAGAGGTTAGAGTGGACAAGCCGCTCAATGAACTCCGACCTAGACGTATGTCACTTACATAACCCGTCAACTGATGACTGACAGAAGTTTACCTCTATCTCTGTCCTGCATCTTTCATTGTCTGGCTGTCTTTGTTCCTTTCTCTTTCTCATGCACATTCATGCTGACACACACTTACACACATTCACACACCGACTCTCTCTCCTTCTCTCTCTCTCACTCACTTTCACAAACACACACATGCATTGCATACACACACACACTCGTTCGACCACTACCTGTAACTCAACCTTGTGGTTTCCTGCTGTGGACATTTGCATCACAAGCAGCTGAAGGACAGTGGTGGTCCATTGACAGGGAAATGTGGGTAAAGCATGTCACTAGGATATGGTGTATTATTTACGCCCTCACACAGAGATCAGTTAAGGTGTCTCTCCAGGAACGAATGCTAACTGCGGCATTATCCCCAAACTGGAAGCATACCCTTGAGCTATTCCTTAAAACTTCCTGGTTAGCTTGAGAATAGAACGTAGGGAATCTCTTCTTTTCTACTGTCAACTACGACCTTTGGCTTGAGGACAGACAGTTGTGTGTTGTGACTCGGAGCACATCATGTGTACAGTCTGAGCACGCCACGAATGCCAACTTGAAAGGACATGCAGGCCTGCAAGTCTATAAGACTCTAGGCAAGAACTGGCACAGAAAGCAAAGCCTATCACAGAACTGCTCTGCAGGACTGAGCTATAGTTGGGTCAGATAACATTATGGTAGTCTCCTGGACCTCCAAAGCCAAACTGAAAAGCTACTGCGTAAAATATCTCAGGCAAATTGTTATTTCTGATACGACACATCAAGTACCACGCCAACTCTTTGAAAACTTTGTCCATGGCAGGGGAGAGTGGGAGCTGAGGAGACGCCACCGTTTGATCCAAACTGACAAGGAGGTGGAAGGGGGGGGGGATGAATACACCACATTGAAATTCTCTAGCCTAGCACTGTTTCTCTCCAGAGAGCAACCAAGCAAAGGGAATATCTGATAAAAAACAGAGAAGAGAAACAGGCAGAGAAACTTTGGGTTTTGAATTATTGAGGCATTTGGAGGTTTTAGTGTGTGCACAGGGTTGTGTTTATGCACAGTTTCATGTGGAGGTCCTCATGAATGAATGAGTATTAGTATGCAGCCGATGGCACTATCGGTCTATGGTGGAGTTAACATGTTCGTACTGATCTAGTCACTACAAACCACTCATAATCCATTTATACCTTCATTTCCACCCTCACATTTAAAGTCATGCTTGTAGCCTATGCATGACAAGATGAACAGTGAGGCTGGTTAATAGTCAGTTTGATTATAACTACAATCCTGTGTAGGCAAAGCTTTCATTTCTGATCATTTGAGTTTAATTTCTGCAGTGCCATGTGGAGAGTAACAGAAATTGGGTGTTGAGTATGTGGTCTCCATGGTGACCATCACATAGTTAATAAGAGGAGGGAGTCTCAGCCAGCATTGTGTGTCTAGACCATGTGAGCGTCTCCAGTTGGGTGAAGCCGAAGCAAGTCTGGCGCGTCTCTTTCATGTGCTACATCAGAGCCATGCTAATGTTACTTGCACCAGAATTAGCACCGCTCAGCTCAGCCTCGCTTTAATTGTCAAGAGCCCGTAGCAACCAGTGATTCTGAAAAACACTGTTGGCTTTTTCATTTGTGACTCAGAACGGTGCCCAAACCAGCCAGCCAGCAAACCTGCTGACGTTTTTATTCTAATTTTCAGAGCAACCAAATTTAGAAGCAAGTGGCTGAACGAATGATTTGCAATTGTTACCCTGCTACAGTCATATCTGTTCTATTTGATGACCACATGTTGGCCCCATTGGGAAGTTGCTGACTTGCCACTGAATTGGGACAAGCATTGTCCCTCTGGGGCTCTGGGAATTGCACCAGCTCCTGTAGACCAACAGCTGATTCTAGTATGCATATCAGCAATACCTGACAAGGAAGCTATATTGTTATTCTGGAATCTCTGTGTTTGTGTGTGAGAAGTAGCAACGTGCGCTATGTGAATGAATTATTTATTTATTTTGAACAGCTATTTGACTCAGGAATGATTCAACGAAAGCCAATGAAAGTCTTTTTGCTGTTAATGCACTATTACTGTTGGCTGTTGTTGGCTCCTGTGAATGCTGCTGCTACTGCATGGCACTGACTCAAAGGAATCAATATGGAAAGATCGAAAGATTTGTGTTTGTTCAGTGAAAAGAGAAGAAAAAATATATATCCACAGAGGAACCAAACTTCTACCACATATAGCTGGCGGCGCTCTCTAACCATGAAGGGCTATCAGGGAGAGGATTTATGGTTTATAAACCTGCTCATGCAGATGCCTGATTTGATACACACCAGCAGACCCTTTGGGCTCAGTAAATCATGTACACTTACTTAGGTCTATATAATATTGTCTTTATATATTAAAAATTGACCAACCAGGGAGAAAATGTCCATGTCCCATACATAGAATCCCTCTACACGCTGAATGAATATGACTTGTCCGATATCAACAACAAACTACCAAAAAAGAGTCTAAAGTAGAGGCATTGAACGCAAAACCCAAACATCGTTTTCACCTCTCACTCCTCTTGAGTTCAGCAGTTCCACATAATCTTTCCTCACTTCAAAGTCTTCCTAATAGAGCATAATTTACAGCCTCGTGGCTTGCAGAGATGATTTTTCTCTGCCATAAACTGCCATTATTCACCGCCCTCTCATCTCGAGACTTGCCAAACATTCAGCCTGACCATGAGCGGACATGTCCAAGAGCAGTGTTTATGGTGGGTATGTCTGTGTGTGTGTGTGTGTGTGTGTGTGTGTGAGACTAAGTGTCAGTAGGAGAGGTATATCAATAGACATATGGGCACAATGCAAGATGCTTGATACGGTATGATATATTTATGACACAGTTATTGTAATCTACATATAGGGTATTCAAGGACATACACAAATATACACAAATCATTTCCACGTCAAGATGTGTAGAAACTTGTTTATGGAAGAAGACTATAATTAAAAGTTAATGGCTTCTCTTTTCAAACCATCAAAATATAATACCATAAATGTCATATTTTTATAGAACCTCTTAATTTGAGAAAGTGAATATGAATATACATTTGAATATGAACACTGACTAAATTTATATGGACGAAGAATTCTGTTCTTAACCCGGTTACTCAAGTCCTAACTTGGTTAAGCTCATATTGCGATTATGAGAAACCCTGTTAAGATACCTGGCTTACTGCTATATTAAATGGGTTACTGTGGCATTTAAACATCGTATTCCCTTCACTTTTGGTTTTTGGCGTCTGTGACTCAGCGGTATGGGTATATTTTGATGTCAACAAAAACATGGTGACGAGCAGTACTTACTGTTTTTTCCTTTTCCTTTTGGGATCATCATTTATTTCCTGGATTTCTATATTGGAGGCAATCTATAATTTCTCAGTCAAAAGGGGAGGCGTTAGGTGTCGGCCGCACCTTTAGATCGTTTTTAGCTGGCGGACCGTTCTATCAGGTGGACAGGAACATTCTGCTAATACATTTATTCATAGCAATGGGGATCAAAGGTTCATGTAAACAGTTTAACAGTTTATGGCCAATGGCCAGGTAAATGTAGGCAATGTTGATGAGAAAGTCCACAAAATAATGAAACAGAGTTGAGTAGATAAGCATTATATGAGATACGTATAGACTGGGGAGATGAGGGAGGGACCTCTTGAGGCTCTGATAAACATTTACCACCTGTTCCCCAGAGCCACAGATCTTGGCATTTGATAGCAACTCAATCAACATGGCATCGCTGGTATTTGGCAGCGAAACCGAGTGACAGATAATCACCCCATTGTCCCGTATCCATGTCCTGCCACCGCTCAGTGGCAGAGCTGGGCTGGGAACAGCCAATCAGCAGGTGACCCTTAATGAAATACTGTATTCCAGTGACCCTCTGCTAATCTCATGAGCTATCTGGCTGTGTGGTATTCGGAGCAGGTGGGCAGCCTTGTTGGGGACGCTGAGTGACGACCCTTTCATCTCAGGTCCAGACCTGCTCTTGCTTTTATGTGTCCCAGCCTCAGGTAGAAAGAGCTGCATAAAAAGATAAGGGGACTGCATAATCTCTCAGCTCCAGTGACGACACATGTCATCTGGCTGTCCAAGCACCAGATCATAGTTATTTTAATGGCAGTGAACCGCAGAGACTGTGGGAAAAAAGCGATGTGGCGACCGCAGAGCAAAACCTGACTTGTTGGTTGACTATAGAAACATGATACATACTACACGCTAGATAAACACTCCAACCAAGTAGAACCAGAGACCACAGTTCTGTGACGTACATAGATATTAAATGAATTGTGTCGATCGATGGGCGTGCTAAACCCCTACTGAATAACATGTTCATTGTGTCTGGGGCAGTCCAGGGTTGTGCCCTGTCACACCCACACACACACACATACACACACACACACAGACTGACATGCCTGCCCACGGCCTGGTCCCACTGTTGGCACACACGTTACAGTGTTTTGTCAGAGTCACATGAAGCCAGAAGACAGCTGTGGCCCAGTAGCAGCTCAGCCAGACTCACCACAGCCCAGTAACATAGCAAACCGCCCCACACACTCAAGTTTACATATTGTAAATAACACTTGGGTGCAGGACAAGTGGATTTAGACCTCAATGCCTACATTTGCACTGATTGGTGTAATCAATCGCTGACATAAAATGTAATAATGAAAGATTCGAGTATATTTTTGATATCCTATGATCTTTTGATGGTGTTTTGATTGTGTTTTGTGTTGTATGTCACAATGGAAATAAGTGTTTTAAGTAAAATTTCTTGGGGTATCCTCTGGGGTCAAATATATATGGGATGGAAGACTCCAATCCATCAGCAGTGGTTATCTATTAACAGGAACTGGTGCCAAAATGTAAACATGAGTGATAGTAGTATTAATAATCAAATATTTTTATGGGCAAATATGAAGGCTGATAATGGTGTAAAAAATGGTGTCTACAATATTAAACAAGTCTATAATCTTATTGATATGCAATACTTGACAAGAACAGATGTTGGTTTTAATGTTAGTACTATTTTGATGAATACTGCTGATTAAGAACCTATCGATTATATAAACAATAATTTAAAACTGAATGTGTTTTAGATCAAAGTAATCATTCCGCTTTAGCTACATTTCCATGTGGTGTTGCACCAATAAGGATTGAAACTTACATTACATTACATTACAGCATTTAGGAGACGCTTTTATCCAAAGCGACTTACATACATTACATTACAGCATTTTAGGAGACGCTTTTATCCAAAGCGACTTACATGTCATACCGTTGGCGGAGGCAGCCATGCAAGGTACCAACCTGCTCAACGGGAGCAATTTTGGGGTTAGGTGTCTTGCTCAAGGACACTACGACAGATTTTTTCCCGGGAGGAGCTGGACTCGAACCGCCGACCCTGCAGTTGCGGGACGGGAACTCTACCTCCTGAGCCACTGCCGCCCATCACACCATGCACACACTACACACAAACATATATTTGCATGTCTTTTTTGACTGTGGGAGGAAACCGGAGCACCCGGAGGAAACCCACGCGAACACGGGGAGAACATGCAAACTCCACACAGAAAGGGCCAGGCGAGATTTGAACCCAGGACCTTCTTGCTGTGG
>OMOT01039492.1:0-16735 GCA_900312575.1 Acanthochaenus luetkenii
CGTTTGCACAAGGTTGAGAGTTATTGTGAATGTGCTTAATAAAGTTTGACTGACTGAACTATCTGACTGGTTTGTGTCGACCAGAGTCAGAGAGCGTTAGGGGGCAGAGGGGATGTTACTCATGTTATGTTGTTGGCGCGATGTTACGAGGACGCTGCTAATAAAGTTGCATACGAGTACATAGTGGATTCACGTTTATTATTATATTTACAATATACCACCGTTTTTATGCCGGTCGTATCATTTTATTTTGTAGTATTTATCCGCCACACCTTAAAGACCGGTCCGTGAAAATATTGTCTGACATTAAACGGGTCCGTGGCGCTCAAAAGGTTGGGGACCACTGGCGTAAATATCTCATGTTACAACACCTGGACACCTGCGGCTTATAAACAGGTGTGGCCTATTTATGTACAAAGTTGTGTTTTTGAAAAAATGTAGTTGGTGCGGCTTTTATTCAGGTGCGCTCAATAGTGCGGAAATTACTGTATATATGAATGATGGATAAACGCCACTTCCATTCCCCTCATAAAATTTTTGATCAATTCTCATCTCATTACATAGTAAATTAGTTTGTTACAGGTACAAGACATTTGAGCAGCATTTTCACAAAATGATTTTCACTCAAACAAATCAATACAATGGAAATGATAGTGTCCCTTGGAGCAGTTTTCCATCGACACTGGCCAACTGCCACAGCCACCGATTTGGTCTTCGATCTTTAAAAGATCCCTCCCTCTGCGTTACAAACACAGACCTCTCATGATTCTGTCAGTACAAGCCTAGATACTGATTGTCTGCGAGGAGCCATCGCTTCAGCTTTACTGGCAAACCCATTGAATTAACAGCTGAGTTCTGTAGCCAGGAGCAGTAGCGAGTGCTTGGCTTCAAAGTAACATCAGAGGGGAAGACTTGTGGTGCGTTCAGATGGAAGACAGGAACAGAGCACGGTACAAAACAGGCACCGACTGAACAGCAGGACGACAAACCAAACCACGCATAACGATAGGTTTCTATACAATGAATGGAATAAAATATATTTCGTGTTTTTTTAGTTTTTTTTTTTTTAATGGAATAATTCTAGTGGTCATTCATTCCAACATGGACAGTGAAAGGAGAATTGCACTTGGTGTATCCCTTGTGTATGTTTTCTTTTCATTACCGATATCCGTCATGTTTTATCCTTGTGCAAGGTAGCTACGTCACTTCCAGTTGTAAATTCCGTCGTGGAATATTTAATATTAAATATTGTAACGTTAGATGTCGGTGCAGTCTACCGTTATCTTTGCCGGTATTGTTTGATGCAATCATCCAATTTTACTGTCCTGCTCTTGTCCACTAAAATGATATCTACCGGTTTGCGGTCTACCGGATTCCATCTGAATGCAGCATTAACTTAACCCAAGGCTTAGCACAAAAATAACCATAAAGATCAGAGTTTCCATATTAGTTTCCATAATAAGAGCAGTTAGTGACTGTGCGTAGGTATTAGGTGGCTTCCTGGGCTGTAAAATTAATTGGAGGCTTGCTGCTACTGTGTGTATTGCCGTAATACCTTTAGCCGGATTGCATACCACTGGATGTGGGAGGGACCCACTCATAAAGTTAGAATTTGCTGACTCGACAACTGTACAGTGCCGAAACTAAGAAAAACGAAACATAGGCTTAGCCATATCCGCTGAACCTCAAACTGGGGAATTTCTATGACCCTGTTCAGTGTCAAAACATAAAAATACAAACACACAAAATAGCAAAAATGTGGTTACAGGGGTATGCGGTAATAACGTGAAAGCGGTTGGAATGACTGGCATTTGATCTCGTGCATTTCCACGGCGCCAGCTGTGGGGAGGTGGGAGGGAAAGTAGGTCAGGAGAGTGCGAGCTTCACGGCAGTGCTCTGGTCTGCCTGCCCGCCACACCCACATGCACAAACATGCGCACACCTACACACTCCTGCATACTGCATAATGCAAACTAACACGCATCTCACACACACACACATATTCACAAGTGAAATCATAAAAGGTGATTTACAGTGGCTCATAGCTTCTGCTGACAGTCTAGGTTTCTGCCCTTGGCTGTGGGAAGGAAGAACAGGGGCAGAGGAGAAAGAACAGAGGGAAGAGAGGGTGAGGGCGTGCCAGAGCAAGACTTTGTGCACTGAATAGTAACCCTGTTCCAAGCTTACGCTCAACACACTGCGCCAATGCTGAGACCTAAGACTATTCATATATAGAAGAACCCAAGACTATTCATATATCAAATACAGAGCCAAAACACTGCTGATAACTGATAAATAGACACTGACCAGCTCCAGTTCAAACAATCTGGCTTTTCATATCACACCAGGCTCCAGCATTAACAACTGGTCCACTTTTTGCCTCCAACAACTGCCTCTAACAAAAATCAATCTAGCGCTAATCAATCATTATTCCCTTTTGTATTATGCACTATACATACAGAGATTTAAGCACCTCTGTGCTGTGACATATAGGCGTAGGCCTTGGCCTCAAATCAAGGCCTATCGCTTGGGTCACTGCAGTGGTTTGATAAGGCTCTATATTCTGAGCCAATGGTCTGATGGTTTGAGTAATTGGGGCAAAATAATAGCCTGATAAATACCAGATTTCACAAGTGAGCTTACCCACTCAAGAAGTAATTAGCACAATCAGCAGGTTGTCGCAAACTCCTGCAGACACAGCAGCTCTGAAGCACAGGCCCAGGTAAAGGGAATCATAGCCATATTTCATCAAGAGAATGTAACTAAAAAAAGAAGGTGGTCCAAGAAGTTCACATACATAGTTCTGTAGTTAGGTTTTTATCTAATGTAGGATAGGGAAAAGCATGTGGGATACTAATGGCATTTGTTGTGAAGCACAAAAAGTCAGCAAACTGCTTTAACACAACATCATGTTAGTTGAGAATCTCCTGCCATGTATTTTTTGTCCTACACTTTATCCAGTAGTGACTCATAGTGAATTTACAATGTTGACTCAAAATTCCCATGATGTGAAATTCCCTGGAATTCTATCACCGTAGAAAGGACATTGCAGTACTTACTCTTGCCCAAGCACTGTTCCAATCCAGTCCAGTAATGACTGAAGTACAGGCCCTGGGCCAGCAAGTCAGTGTTACTGTTGAACCCCATCATATGCATTATTATAAGTCAGTTATTATTATTGCATTCAGCAATATCTGTCCAGCTAAGATGGGGAAATACAGTGTGGCATGAAGGCCAACATCCAACTAGGATAATACATGGAAAAACTGAAAAGCTAAGTGATGCATCCGTCTCTATTGCGAGATCTTAAACGAAAGCCTGAATGGAAAAACTAATAATAACTAAAGTCTGAATGGAATGAAAGTGTACTCATCTGAAAACCTGAATGACGTATTACTTATAAAACATGTCATAAACAGAAAATGTGACGCTACAGCACACAGAACACCGCTTTGTCCGTGCCTTGGATATCAACAACTATTTTCAGTGAGCCAGTTTTATTGCTCTCGAATACAATGTTCCTCCATTACACACATGATCTGGCCAACAGCCTCTGAGAAATTCCACTAACCTACACTGTGTGCATTATAAATGAATGTCTATGTGGATCATACGGTCCAAAATGTCCCCTGTTTCAAGCCGCCCTTTATAGTCTGAGGAACAAGGGGCTTCTACTAAAGTCAGCAGCAGGACATGAGGCTATGGCATTATTATCCCACACACAAACTTACCTCCACACTATGACCTTGGTCTATCACAGACCAGAGGAGGAAATGCCACACTAAAAACAAATGTTACATAAGGCAGGCCTACTGACTAGGCTGATTATCCTTCCACCTTTTCCCCCCCACTCAACAATGCAGGTAAACCATTTCAATTCAACTCAACATTAAACAGTTCATGCCACATCAAAAAGAACGATCACACAATGAGGGTGTGGATTCCCCACAAAACAAGAAGAAACAAAGCATGCCACTCTCATTCCCAGCTGTGTCAGAACCGGTCGCCCGTGACAGTGCATCGAGTGTGAAACTGTGATGCATACAGTCTCTGAACGGACAAGGTATGGCAAAACAATACGCTGGTAAGGAGGGAGACATGCGATTATGTTATTAGTGCTAGCTCGTTGGACTAATGATCAAATAATTATAGAGCGTAGAGCACCAAACCCTGGGGCTACGGCAGGTATACAGAGCCAGGCCAGGTCCATCAAGCCTGAACTTTAGCAGGCGGCGGCAGCATAGTTGCATGAGAAGCTGGTGACCTGATGCCAATTCCCTGACAGCCAGGGAGCACCGCAGCCCAGCGCTCAGCTAGCTCCAAGCCACTAAAATGTCATACAGATTGAGGCGATCAGGCACCACACAAAACAAACTCCCACTCAGCGGGGACGCACACACACATAAAAATGCTAAGCTCACACACACACATAGGCCAACACCCAAACAGACATACACCCACAGAAAATCATCTATGCTCACAGACATAATCCTATACTCAAAACGCACACACACACCTCTATAGAACGGAACAACAGGGTGATTAAAGCCACATGTGAAATGAGGATGAGGCATTATCTTGTGTCTTGCCCCCATCTGTTCCTGGTCACCAGGCATTAGGACAGCTGTCAGACATTTATGAAGATGGTACGATCTAATAGTCTCACGACAGTAGGCTCCCAACAATATTACCAAGCATCATTTGCACAAATAATTCCACAACTACATCTGTGCCCCGGCTGGCTTGACGCCTTTCTGCCATGCTTTGAGACATCGGCTAGAAGCTAATCACTCCCCGTCAAATACTGTGAATCAGACAGGCGTGAGTATCCAACAACGGAGACAAACAAGAGAGGCTTCTAAGACGTGTCACCCTGTCACACCAGTTGGTGAAGTATTTATATTAAGCTACTGCACAACTGGGCCCCAAAGCCAGCTTTACAGGCGGACCCATATAAAGCTAGACGGCAGCAATAAATAACTGGACAAAAGACACATTGTGGGCCCCATGGACAACACCATGATTGGACACTCTACATGAAGCTCTACATGTGTTTTAGCTGACTGGGAGCTCAGCTCACTGTAAATAAAATAAGAAATAAGAATCAGCAACACCACATGAGTAAGCCTGTGGAACAGGTAACCTACTTTTCTTATTTTCCCCACATATTAAGAACTTCTTTGTTATTAAACAACAGGCCTGAGCATTCCATGAAGGCCACAATTCATATACCCTGTTGAATGAATGAATTGAGTAAAGTTGGATCACTCAGACACAGTGCACTTCAGGTTTATTTTTGGCATAACGCAACTGGAGGATCGAAGGGATAGGCCCAAATGACCTCACGAAGCCCCCATAGAGGGGATACTTCCTGTCAGAGACTGAGTGGGGCTGTACTTAGTTAAGCCCTGGCAAAGTCAAAAATAAACAATGTCTAAAACAATGACAAACCTAACTGGTTTAGGAGGAAAGATACCACATCGGAGTTGAGACACACCACAGAAAAAAAACACGACTCTCGGGCCTGTTTAGACTGAGAAAATGATTCTACAGTTAAATGTCTGACTTGGACAAAAGTGGAATTCCCCTGGCCGTTTAACAGCGCCTCCATTCTCTAGAATCCAGGGCTTATTGCTGCAGCCGTGTCTTGTACAGTGCAATGCTGTGGGATGTCGCGATTGCTCTGCACACATTTCTGTTCAGTGAGACAAAATGTGTTGCCATTGAACTCATAAAAAAGTTTCTTTCAAATAATTTGGAGGCAACAGTTCTGTTGCAAAGATAAGGAACGACAATAGTTAACACCTCTGATTCAAACGGGTTACACTCTCTTTACAAAAGGAACACAAAAAGATCTGTGCATGTTGATGCTCACTTAAAAAAGGTACGGCAAGCAAGAAAGGATCGAATGAAACACAATAAAATAGGAATCACCAGAGAAAATAAGATGATTTGATAAAGGCAGTCACCTTCAAATGAAAGGGGGTGACTTAACAGATCATATTCTTGGCTTCTATATCACATATGGCTTATTCAAACAATGACATAGCATTTTTTGTGTGTACAGAAAGATTCCCCTCTGTGATCAAAAACATAACTGACACAGGCCTCAACCCCGTGGCTGGGCCAGACCACACCACACTACACGCTTAACGAGTACGTTCCTTACCTGGCAAAGCTGGTGGGGAAAGACGGGGAGCTGGAGAACGTCTCACTGGCCCTCTGCATTCCCGAGTTGTCACCAATCACCTGGCCTCTGTTCCAGGCCTCGCCAATGGTCGTCAGTGGGGGATACAGGTTGAACACTGGCTTCTGATCCTTCTGCTGCTGAGCTCCACTGCTCCTGCTAGTCGGGGTGCTGCTGGGGTTGATGCCAAAGTGGTAGCTCTGTCCTCCTGAGGTGCTGACCCCACAGATAGAGATGGGGCTGGAGCTGGGCAGGTCTCGGGAGGACGTGTCACTCATTTGGCAGTAACTCTGGCCTGCAGACGTCTTCTCCCGTTTTATCACCCCTGGGGTGCAGAGCTGAATGAAACCAGCGTCCTTCTCTTTCTTCACCAACGCAGGTAGACTGGTCGTGGGGGTGAGGGTGGCGGTAGTGGATGTGCTAGAGCTGGACCGATCCTGACTCGTCAGGCTGCTGCCATTGAGAGTTGCAGAGCCGACCTCACCACCGTTACTGTTCCCACCCATGGCGTGCTTGGTGTCCTTCTCCGAGCAAACATCCCCAAGCAGAGAATCGTCTGCAAGGGTGGACAGGAAGGCATCATCCCCTACATAAAAATCTGAGGGGGAGCCGGTGAGCTCAAAGTCCTGGAGCAGGTCCAGGGTGTTGTCATTGAACAACTTCTGGTTTATGTCCACATCTTTCCCAATGTGCCCGAAGGCATCATGATCCAAGTCCATGGGATCCTGGTCTCCTCTATCCATGAAGTCCTCTGTTTTCATTGGGAAAAGGTTGGGGTCTGATCCCCCAATAAGAGAGTCCATGGAGGAGTGGGTAAGGTCTGCTATGCTGGCCTCCAGCTGGGAGAAATTCTCCCCCAAGGTGTAGCACCCAAGGGCGGTGGGCGTCTGAATCTGGAGCAACTGCTGCTGCTGGGGTCTCTGATCCTTGGTCACACCCCTGGGCTCTGGATCTTCCAGCAAGAGGCCTACAGTGGCAGTGACGGAGGCAGAGGTCAGCTCCTCTAGATGTGGGCTGCTGCTGAGGCCGTTGGGCACGTCTCCCGGCTGCATCAATGGGCTGGATGGAAGTACAACAGAGGTGGCAGAGGTGATGGACATGGCACTGTGAGGAGCTACTTTTAATGGAGCTCCCTCCTCCGGGCTTTCAGTGTAGACCAGTTTTCTTAAATGGTCATCTCTTATATGTGTTATTTTCTTCACTCCTCCTTTATCCATCTTTTGATCCTTCGGAGACAGAAATAGAAAGTTAAAAATGCGCTCAGTAGAGCACAGACCTCCGCCAAGGAAGCCATCCATAAAGCATAGGTGTCAACTCATACAGTTTACCTGTATAAAATGTGGGGGGGGGGGTTTCAGTATTTTGGAAGTATACGGCCGTATGAGAGTAAAATATCAGAAATCACAGCGGGATATGATCGCTTGCAATTTATGCAAGAGGCTGATTCTTCCGTGTCTTCAGCCATTTAGAGACTAGAAAAAAAGCTTCGTAACCCGCAAATAATTGTGCCTAGCCCGTCTCTCTGACAGGTTTTGGTATATTGCATAGGAGCCTTTATTGTGAAGAGCTACGTTACCTGTGTGTGCGGCAACGTTGAGGCAACTTCATCAACATTAGCCCCAATGCAGCTCCCTAAAGCTGCGTTTTGGGGAAACTAAGGGCTTTATTGGAACTTTGATGGGATCGTCGGCATGACACTAAGACCGGGGATCTTGTGTGAAAGTTTGAGCCACCACAGAGCAGACGTTTGGAATCCGCACGCTACAACACAACGCAGGTCTGTAGTGTAGTATCACTATGTGTGGGACTTTGTGTTTTAGAAATGCAGAAATCTCTGCTTTGTTTCACTCACTGCCACTCTGCAACCCCTGCTGATATATAGTGGCCGTGGAAAGTTAATCAGTTCTAAGTTGGCATCATGTGACCTACACCGTTGGTGAAGGTAATAAGCTGACGCAAAGTGTCTCTCCCGCCTTATTTCACCTCCTACCTCTCTCAATGCTGTTTCCACAGAGGCAGCCAAACCGAAGCTGCAGGTCCTCCTCTTCTGACTGTGCCCTAATGAGCCAACTGCCTGTGGGTGTGTGGGTGGAATGGCTGAAGTGCCCCTGGTAGGCACTGGGTGGAGCCAGTGTTGGCACCATCAAGCACCCTCAGCCCTTTAAATCTACCAAAAGTAATATAGATCAAATGGCATTATCCTGTACCGTGCAGGCCGGAGAAGCGTTTTGTGTGACGGTGACGGTGTTTGAGCTCTGTATTTTCTGATATCAACTGAATATCGCAGTCCCTGAGCGTTTACTTCACTGAACTCGGATTTATCTCAACATCTCCATCAGCTATTTCACTTCTGCTGACTCTGTGCAAACCCCCAGTCTCTAGACACAGAAGTCAGTTCAGTTTTCTTATTCATCCCATTAAACGTAGCATACATTTAAACCATGCTCGGGTACACTGTGGGAATTGCGAGACTCGCTTAATAGACTAATGCGTGACTTCATTTCACAGGTAAGACTGGGGGATGTAATTTCTTTTAAATCAATTTCAGATGTATTAATTATCTTCCTCTGATAAGAGTTCAAGAACGTGGCGTAAAAAGCCCGCCTGCCGGTCCATTACTGATATCTATCTTCAAAGCTCTGATTCCAGAATTAAAGACAATGAAAGATGGGCTCCCTTGATAGCATGGGACGTGAGTTGAACTAATCCAGTATGACAAAAAAGATTGTTAATATTTTCTGACATGTATGCTGGCATGCGCATTTTTACTTCTTAATAGATTCAAGTCAGATTAATCAGAGCTATGCCCTTGTCATTTGATTCATTTGGATCACTTTGAGTTTCTCCTACAAAAGCTGATAACATGGCTTTTATAAATGGATGTCCAGCTGTATTGAAACACGTTTTTATTCTCTGAATTGCATACGCTTGAACAAAGTAATATTTTCACATGTACTTTGCCAGATTTCACAATAATGGAATCAACACTAAGGACACAACACTAAGTGTGGGACCTGCTCTGACAACTGAGTGGAAAATGAACCCATAAGAAGCAGCTCAGCGAGCAAAATTGGCACTAAGACCTTGGGATATTGTTGGGCTTGTGCAGCAGAGTCATGGAGATCTTGGTCTCGGCATAAGCAAACCGGAATGGAACAAAGACACACAGAAAAGAGGAAATTGGCAGTGGTGCAAATACAATGGAGGACACGGTAAGATGTGCCAAAACAGCTTCTCAAGCTAAGCAGGGACAATGGATGACCTGGGAAAGTGTACAGAGAAAGATGTTTAGTTGGATGTGGAATATGGGAGCATCTAGGATTAAATTCATTATCGAAGCAACCAGTGGCGAGGTGTAAATCCTAAATGTCCTTTGTAATACTTTGTACATGGCTAAAACTATTTTGTGCTGTCTAACGAGTTTCTGAATCGCTGAGCAGGTCGCTTCAAGCCAGAAGGGTTATCTGTTTTTGATCTATTTAATGGACTGTTTTCATTCAGAATGAGCCGCCTGTTCCATTAATCTGCGATTGACAGTAAAATACTGTTTCTGACGTTTTGAGTTGCCTCTTTCAAGCCAGGAGGGTCGACTGACCGATTGCTGGTACAATGGAGTGGGATCTTTCAAGGCCGCGGGATCGGCCATTGAATTGACCAATTGGAGTTGAGACTGACATTGAGTTTTAATATCAGAACTGTAATGCTGTGGGCTATAAGTCTAACCATAGGTAGAGTAATTGTGGCATAGAGGTGGGTGGATGTGGGATTCAGGAACTCCCCGTTGAGCCTCCTGGATGCTCCGACCTTCTCACAGCCAAGCCATCTCTCTGTACAGGTTCTCACTCGTGATTAATGGGACACGGGATTGTTACAACAGATTCTGTGTATTGGTAAAGGTGCAAAGGCCTTTCTAGAATACTACCTCTTAAGATATTATTCACAGCCATTAACTTAAATGTTTCTTCGTGTTCATTGTTCTTTAGGGACTAGAGTTAGTGTAGGCCAAGAAACCCTGTAATTACTTATTGATGTCCTCTACCGTAATGGGAGATGGGATATTGACGAAGTTAAGTGAATTTAGTCTGCGCCGAGAAATTAATGGGATTTCATTGAACCATTTGGGTTTTCTCGGCTTTGCAAGACTTCCTCTCATATGTTTGTAAGAGGACTAAGTTAGCGTAGTTTTTCCATAAACACAGAAGATGCTACAGTACATGCAGAATCTACTAAACATGCTTACTGTGCATGCATCAACAGATCACGTTGTAAATTCCTTCTGTTAAATACAATTTAAAAATGCACATATCTTGCTTTACCATAAAGACGTCCACTATGCTGGAAATGAATTCTGTAAGGATTACAACACTGAGGATTAGGCTTAACCAGCTAAAATTGTCTGATCACTACACATTAAACAGGATTGGTGACTTCAACTCTGTATATAACCCTAGCTTTACCTGATGCACTGGAGGGATGATAATAGGGTCCAGTAAAGCCCAGCTATTTATCACTTGCCACCTCACTATTGTGTCACCAGTTGTATTGCTACAGGACTTTGGAATGGATGTGCAGAGTTTGGTTCGCAGTTATTAAAAGGCAAGGGGTTACAATAAACACTGAAAAACCTTTCTTGTTCCTGTCCCTGGCCAGTTTGTTTTGTGTGTCTGTTGTGGCGAACAGAATGATAATACGAAAGAACGGCACAAGGGACTGGATGTTGCTTCTCTGGGCTGTTTGTTGAAGTTTGTCAAATGACTTGTACAGATTGCAAAACCTAGGTTCGAAATTGTCTAGTCCTAGAATAGACAGACATTAAGTCAGTTTGATTCTTAGACTCAAGGGATGTCTCATGTTCAACTAAATTAGAATTTCCCCCACATCAATGCTATGATCAACAGTGTTATGTAGCATACTGGGTAAAATGGTAATGGCGTGTTTTGGGGCACCAGCTCCGCTCGTGGCTCTTACACTGAACAAGGACACAGAGAAACACCCATTAGATTGTTATATAAGATTCAGTGAATTGATCCCGTCAAACATGCCTGTTTGCTCCATCAAAGATCATAATTAAAGACAACTAACCTTGTACATTGAAACTTGAGTGCAAAAGAAGATACGCTTTTTTTGTACTTGTTTGTGCTTGACGTTTTGGCTGACTATTGCTGTTGGACACAAAAGACAAGATCTACTTGTGCACAGACAGCAAAGTGATAAAGTCAGTGAAATAGATGGGCGTTCCAGATGGTGTAGTGCCCCAAATATTAGATAGAGTTGATCTATTAGCGTTTACATACCCATTTCTGTGATGGAAGAGTGCATAATGCCTTGTGACAGCTATGAAATAAAGTAAACACAACCCTGCTGTGAGCAAGTACTTATCTATAAAACCTCACGTTTTGACGGCACAGACATTCTAAAATGATGACAAGCTCCCTCTTTTTTCATCTTGAATAAAATATAATTTCATGCTGGATTAACTGTATTGACCAGCAGTAAGGAAGAATATTCTACTACTGAAGCCTCTAGGCATGGAGATCTTCGTCAATTCATTACTGTTCCAACACGTTATTGAAAAAGACGGACAGAAAAAGAGAAACCGAGAGAGAGATAGACCAGGGTTGTCGTGAACTGAGATATATTACTTCTGACATTGTTGTCTATATTTCCGTACACATCGATGATTGAATTCCACTATTTTACATTTGAATTGCTTTACTACCATGATGATGATTCAGAGTGTAGGACAGACGTATAGGTCTACAAAGGTAAGACACCCTTGCATACATTTCGTTTACAGAGGAAAGATGGCTACAAACCGGTACATGAACAGAAACCTTTTATCATTGAGTCAATATTTCAATCAATTAATCAAATCATCTCAAAATTGCAGGTCTGCTCTTTTGTACGTGCATCTCCACATAATGTAGATAAATCATCACTTTTTTGCTAATTTTTGTGGGATGATATCTTGTTTTGGAAGAGAGGAAATCGATTGGGCTTTGGATTCACTATATTGAAATTGTGTATGGGTGTGTGTGGCAGCTGCCAGGCAAGGTGTCATTTGGGCGTTTTCTGTCCATGGTGTGTCTAGGGTGCTCTGGCTCCCGTCCCAGAGATGCTCAACACTACCTGAGAAGTGCTGGCTGGGGCTCCAGGGGTTGCGGGATTGAGTACAGATTGTATGTGTACTCAACCACAGCATGTACGGGAGCTGATGAGATCATTTTCCTTTAATGGAGCTAGCATACAACCCTGTGTTTTCATTACAAGAACATGATTTTCGTGACCAAGATTATTTCTGGCGTCAAAAGTAAATAATTACAAGTGCTTTTGAACTTAAAGGTCTTTACTGTTTTGAAGTATTTACTCGTCTATGTTAGGGTATACAAGTGATGAGTACAATCTGTCATTTACTGTGAAAAACTGTCATTCTGGACTTTGCCTCCCAGCTTTGTAGATTTTCTTTACAAACACAACTACTTCCAAACCATGGCCTGATATATTAATCGTATCGTTTGCAAGGGCCACCCCAGGGTCTGTGTGTGTTTGTGTGTGGTGGTGGTGCTCACCCTGAGTCCAATTGAACCAAAGCGACAGCACTTCTACTTAAATGAAATAGAGATCTATCCACCTCTGCATTTAATTTGGTTTATAAAAGATTGACTTGATAAATGTCATGGTGAAACGTTGCGATCCAGCCACTCAGGAAATTTTGTTGCTAAAACATGAAATGATTGCAGTCGAGAAAGGCGGGTTCAGCTGATGTCAGTGTCTGTCATCATAAACTTACAGGGAATAATTGCATACTAGGCATCATTAGTCAAAGCAAAGCACCACTTTCTGTCTGTAGGGGAGGAGAGGGCTTCCTTGTCCCACAAATAGAGAACCATTATCTGCCTAAGGATCGTCACTCTCTGCATTGCATTGGCAAGTTTCTACGGAAACGTATTACTGGACATCCTCTAAAGTTTTACTATTTTGTATGCAATGGTTTTCTGTTAAGTGATAACTAATAATAATACATATTATTACTTTCATATCATTACTGAATTTGAAGTAGGTGTCATATTTGTGGTGGATATCTCATTTTGGAACGACACTTTCCAATTGGTTTAATTCAAAGCAAGGATTACTTTATATCCCATCTAACAATTTCTACAACGCTGGTATGGTAAGTATGATGTTTTAATGTTGTGATATAAAATATTGCTTAACTGTAAAATCCTGCAAGACAGAAACTCACTAAGGCTTTCCAACATTAATAACCACAGTGTCGATTCATTAAATAATGGTATTCCTGCTGTTTACTTTTTATTTGGATGTAAATATGCAACTTGTTGAGATCAGTACTATTTTCTTCTGACATAATCGCGATGAAGCGTTGCTAAATAGGTTGACTGTGATGACATGCTGTATGATGTGCTGTGCTGAGTTCCCGCTTGAAGTCCATCTGAATCTGAATTCAGCTCTTCCTCAGCAAGTGTCCATGCTGCCTTTGTCAACACGTTCTGTAACGCTTCTCTTTATTCCTGTGCGTCTGCGTTCAGACAAAATCATGTTGATAGCCACAGACATCACACGTAGTGACAGATAGTGACCGGTGAAAGCAATGGAAGAAGATGATGGGCAATTAGCATACATCTACCATCGCAATGAACACTTTTTTGTATGATCACCAGCTGCTGCCTGCTAGAGTGTACACCTGTCTGGCTAAAACCACATCCATGGTTTGAGCCACAGTGGCGGCCCATGGCTCCGTGCCCTCTGATTGCTCCCACTTACTGCCAGCTTTCTGCTGAGCAGACAGGCAAGGCACGCAGGCCAGATGGCGAGGGCCCCGGATCACAGCTTTGAGCTTACAAGGCCACTTCCAGAGCTAATAAATAATGACAATAAAATGGATGATTTATTGAGAGCTGTTCATATCGCATCAAATTAATGTCCAATCGGTCCAAAACACTTGAGCAGTGTTGCAAAATGTGGCCTCCATAACTTCATTAACATTATCTCCACAGATATGTATAATCTTGTCAAGCTACTGCATTTTATCTAGACAGATTGATCAGTCCATTATTATAGGCTTGAGTGCATCAATACGTTGTTAGATACATACGATAATATAGTTTTTATTAGTATCAGCTAGTGCTGTTATTCTGGCCTGTTGTGAATCAGCTATTGTAAATTCCTAATGGGTCGTAATTGGAGAAGATGGTTATCCAAATACATTTATGATAGCATTACATATCGGCTTTGTGGCAGAGTTCAAGCCATAACCAGTTAATTAAAAGTTGAGTCCTTTTTTTACTTCACAATGGAACAAGCATCGCCATGCTCATTTAATGTCTCTGCTTTCCCTCTCCACATAAATAAGTCTATCTAGAAATATCCCATAGAACTACTATCTGTACAATTGCCTTCCCCTCTCATTAAAATTTTTTGGACATAGTAAAAACTACAAGGCTCTTAATAGTGAGGATGTCGATGGAGCCATCATTTATTCACTCAACATAGAAGCTTGAAAACACAACTTTCCTCTTAGATGTATTAATAATGGAAGGACTGTGCAGAAACTCTATTCCCTGATTCCGGAGACTTGGGGCTGCTTTCCTCGAGAAATGAAGAAACTCTATCAGCCCCAGGTCAAACTCATCAACATGTCCTACCTTGATGATGGGGGATCTGAATGCTAATGAAGGTGTCCTTGACTCGCCCACATATGGTTAGATAATCTGCCCTGAGAGCATTTAAGAGCAGTTTGACAGCCCACTCTCGCTGAGTTAGGGCATTTTGACGACTGGAATCCAAAAAGTTACAGCACAGTTTTTCAATCAAGTGCATTAATCCACTCGAACACCAGGGTTCCCCTCACTCTTCATACATTTACTGGTATATCGTTTTTTTGTGCTATTTCTCTCAGGCCGTGTTAGCTAATATTGTGGCTGTGTTCCATTTCTACTCCAGGTCATTGTTGCCCGCTGACTATTTAGGCTTCTGTGGAGAACATTCTGCACTTTACTGATAACAGAGCCTTTAACAGTAGATGCAAATGCAATACAACCACAGGCGCTTTAAAAAAAGAATTTGGTGCCTTTTCTGATAACTTTGCCCCAGTTTCCCAGTTCATTTTCTCCCGTTTAGCTCTGCTGTAATGAGTTAAACACCTGGACCTTACACAGAGTACCGCTCCCTGAGATGTCAACCACAAAGATCTCAATGTAATGTTGAATTTCATAGACGTGTATTACAGAACACATAATTGAGTCAGCTGAAAATGTGTGTGTTCAAGCTCGAGTGTTTAGGACATAGAATACAGTTTTTCAAATTCTTAAAATTTCAAAGCCTCTGTATGTATTAAGAAGAAGAAAACAGGAGACAGGAGAGGAAACCATTTCCCACACTTTTCAAAGCTATTGGCTCTTGCAGTATGTTCCCAGAAAGTGTTCCTCTCTTCACACTTGCCACAAGCTGCAGTCAACTCTCTCCCCTCAAGGACCATACGATGCCCTTCACCGTAGTTGTGTTTCCTGTGTCTCCGTACGGAACGGCCATCTCTGGAGAGCCACTCTGGAGAGTCTCTGTGCAGGGGGCCAGTAGAGCGTGTGATATCTCCCCCGAGGTGTTTTGTCAGAGAGCTATTAATAGGTTCATTGGACTTCCTCCATCTTCCAACCCCCAACACTCCCACCAA
Source organism: Acanthochaenus luetkenii (assembly GCA_900312575.1). NCBI lineage: Eukaryota > Metazoa > Chordata > Actinopteri > Beryciformes > Stephanoberycidae > Acanthochaenus > Acanthochaenus luetkenii. Next base: position 15,876 of record OMOT01039492.1, read on the forward strand.
TCTACGCCCCATTCGCAACCATCCACACATGGGCGCACCCCAGAGAAAGCAGTGGGCAGTCAGCCATGATGATGTGTTTAGAGGAGAAAAGCTCAATGTGGTAAGAGACGTTATACTGATTCCTTACAGGCGACAGGGCTTTTATTCCCTCTTCAGACTTTAAAGAGGCTGTTCAACATAGGGAGACATTCAGTATAATATATAAGAATTAACAGCTGTACCAGCTGTGCCGGGCGGCACGGTGGCTCAGTGGTTAGCACTGTCGCCTGTCGTGGGTTCGAAACTCCACCCCAGTCCTTTCTGTGTTTGCATGTTGTCCCCGTGTTTGTGTGGGTTTCCTCCGGGTGCTCCGGTGTCCTCCCACAGTCCAAAGACATGCAGGTCAGATTAACCCTAGATTAAGACCCTAAATTGCCCATAGAAGTGAGTGTGTGCAGTACGGTGCATGATGTAGTATGTATATGACGTAGTATATGATGTAGTATATATATGAAGTGGTATAGGATGTAGTATGTATATGACATAGTATATGATGTAGTATGTATATGATGTAGTATGTATATGATGTAGTATGTATATTATGTAGTATATTATGTAGTATATTATGTAGTATATATATGATGTAGTATATGATGTAGTATATATATGACGTAGTATATGATGTAGTATGTATATGATGTAGTATGTATATGACGTAGTATATTATGTAGTATATATATGTCGTAGTATATGATGTAGTATATATATGAAGTAGTATAGGATGTAGTATGTATATGACGTAGTATATAGGATGTAGTATATATATGATGTATATGTACTATGTAAAGCCCTTTGAGACATGCGTGTATAAAAGGGCTATA
>OMOT01039495.1:5456-18007 GCA_900312575.1 Acanthochaenus luetkenii
CCTCTTATCTTTGGCCTGCAGGACTGTGAAGACGGCATCGAGGAGTTCTTCAACAGTAAGCTCTACATCATCGGCTACGTGGGCATCGGCATCGCTGGAGTCATGGTGAGTCTGGATCCGAGAAGGCGATGAACACACACGCAGACTAGCCAGGCGGACTGATTGACAGATACAAATGCAGACATACAGATTATGATTTTGTGCTGTTGTGAAAAGCCTGTCTTCCTTTCTCTAGGTCATCGGGATGATCTTCAGTATGGTGCTCTGCTGTGCCATCCGCAACAGCAGGGAGGTCATCTAGCCCTCTAGCCCTCGCCCCCCCTGTACCCAGCCCATAAAGACTGTACAGCCTTCAGATCAAATCTCCAGCCCTGTCCGTCAGCCACCCAGGGACCCTTTCCACCACGCCGCTGTCATCATTAAACAACGCCAGTGAACCCCAGCTTTCCTCACTGGCGAGGATATGGCCTGATCCGCCTCCTCTTTCTCTTGTCATTTTTCTTTTTATATATTTTTTTGTTTTCACAGGCAAATTACTGTAACTACTGTACCACAGCATTCCGATAAGGCTTAATCACTCTCACACCCGGTGGGAACTGTACCTTCATTTGTGCTGTTGGCCCTTCATACTCTCATTGCTCGTGGGCACTTGGCTGCGACTAAATGTTTTAATCCACTTACGGTAGCCGCAGTTTCACACAGCCTTGACACTGACCCCTCTCAGGGGCAGCAGTGCCTTGGCTGTGGGAATGTTTAGCACGCTGAGTGGAAAGCAGCTGAGTCGGCTTATGTGTGCACACACACACACACACACACACACACACATTCTATTAACTGTGCAATCAACACAGATTGCTCTCTACAAGAAACAACATCCACAATCATCTTAAAGAGGATTTTAAGAACGGTCACACACCAACTGAACAACAAACCAAATTCCCTCTTCCTCATTTGGCACAGCGAACCAAATACCACTTCTCCCCTTCTCTCTGCTTATAAGCCCATCTCTGTTACGCTCGGAGGTCGTGGTGGCGGTAGAGCTCGTTATGTAAGATGTAAGTGAAGACTCCCGAGGCTCTCTTGACTGTACATCAAGAAGACCCGGGTCACGTTGACATGTTTACAGGCCGTACGTGTACTAGTCAGTCAACTGAGAGTAACACTGGAGCCATGAAATGCGGTTAGCCGATAGCAGCCTTTGATCACTTCCCACTTCCATCTCTTTTCCCCTGTGCCTAAACAGTAAATCACCCACACAAACAAGAAACCCACTGGCCTGTCTCAAAAACAACCCGTACCGTCCCTCTCACCTCATTAACGTACCTAGATTTAACAGCGTTGGATAGGCATGAACAGCCTGGCATCGGTTCAACTTATCCAGGTTAAGTGGCTGTCAGTCATCTTGTTTAAACCCATCGAATCCTGTCCGGTCTACAAGAGAAAAGAGAGGTGTGATGGAGGTTGTTTCTGCACCAGGCCACTGTTAATTCTATAGGCTCTAATCCCAGGGTCAGGACCCCATTATGTAAATATGTGTGCATTTTTTCGTAGTTGTATATTATCTGTGGCTGATTTGGCGACGGTTGGTGTTTAACATGCTGTGTGTGTGTAGGCACATGCTTGCAGTAGGTGTACAGCGTTGTAGTCATGACAGTGTTTGCAGTAGTCAAAGCCGCTCCACGCAGCCAAAAGAGCTTCTCAACGTGCCTTTCTTTGATAGCAAGCTCATTTTAAGCGACAGCTCCACCAGAACGTAGTGAAAGACCAGCTACGAAGTGAGCAGCTGTAGGTAGTGTACATACATTTTGTAAGAGTTGGACTGCATTTTATTGTCACACACATTCGACAAGTAGCACATGTGGCTCGACTTGCCATTGTTGTTTTGGTTTCTTTTACACCTCTGATGTGTCTCACTCTTCTTGTCTGCTCTGCCAAGAGGACTGAAGTGGTGGAAGCACGTGCCTTGGCCAACTTTTCCAAAAGCCTCTTGGGTTGGCACTCAGAAAGTCTTTGTTCCACGGACGTACAAAGATGATCTGAATGTTAATTATGTTTTTTGGGTTTTTTCAGTGTAATGTGGCACAAGTGAAGAGACAAACGGTTACCAGTTCAGACTGTTGAGACGCCAGTAGGCAAGACTTGAGTGGCTAGACTGTCGCTTCAGAAGCTCTGTGGAATTAGTATATGTTGAACTAGGAACATTAGTGGTTTCTCTGTAGCACGGTTTTTGGAGGTGGCACCGGTCCCAGATCGGTCACTAAAAGCAACAAAATCCACAAAGCCGTTACTGTGTTCCTCCATTATATTTGTTTGAGCGAAAAGGAAGTCGTTTTGTACTCTGCGCCTAAAGAAAATGGTGTAACAGTCGAGCTGTTTGTAATTGATTGTGTGTTAATTTATTTTAATACTATTCCACGCTTCTCAGGAAGATAGATGTTTGAAAAATAATAAAGTTTTTAAAGTTTTACATACTTCCCTCTGTTTTATTTCATCTCAGAGGTTTACATGGTCTAACCTGGTTGCGGTTTATAGTTATTTCCTATAATCATGAACTCATGAGAGCGGTACTCCTTGACTGGAACTGACACAAGCAACACTGAAGTGTTTATATCAGTTTACATCAGACTCATCACATGACCTGAGCCGTCCACTCAGACAGGTGACAGCCCATCATTGCACACACAGCTTTAGTCCCTGGTCTTCATACCCTGCTTGCTGCATTGGTTTCAGGCCCTGTACATGTATTAATGTCTTGCAGTACAGAAATATCACCACCACTCCTTGCCAAATGCAATTAATATAGGAGGCTGATATATTCATCAGTGGATTTTTGGTGGAACTGGTGTGAGTTATCACAGAAAGTATTTGTCAACATTAGACGATGTAAAAAGGGAATTAATGGCATAAACCAAGAGAACGCAATTTTTTCCCTTCGAAGCAAGCAAAATTAGTAGTAAAATTAGTATAGAACACAGAAAAATGTGTCACCTCAGTTTGTTAGCTTGTTCGCTATTTTGCTCTAGATTTGCAAAAAAGGAAGTGTTGCAGTATGTAGGTGAAAATGTAGAAGGAAGCAGGTGAGTGACATCACTGCAGATCCCCAGGGAAGCCAATACAGATAGTTGTACGTGAATATATGAGGTTTAGGATGCTAAAAATGTGTTTTGTATGGAAAATGTATTTTAATGAAATGTGGCTTATGAAGCAGACCATAATGAACCAGGTAACATTCTAAGGGATGGTAGAATATTGTTTTACTTAATATAGTTTTAAGGACAACAGATTGTTAACACATGAATAACATCTGATAATTACACATATTGTAAATATGTTCAATGTCTTCTGTGATTCAGTAGGTTTCAAGGTTTAGTGGCATGAGGCTCATGTCAGAGTTTCCCCTTTCTGCACTTGAGCTCACAGGACAGCTGTTCATGATAGTTATGCATGCAATGCAGCAGAGCCTGCACGACTACGCAGTGTAGAGTTACCCCCACCCTGCAGCATGTGCATTTTCCCTGGCACCTAAATGGCCACATACACATGCGAAGAGAGGCAATGCAACTCCATCCAAGCTTACATCAGAAATGAGCACTATGCTAGCTACACTCAACCAGCTGCTAGTTTCCAACAACGCTACCTGTGACTACATGACTGCTTCAACCCGTGTGATTGTGGACACAATACCAAAGGCCACACACACGCCACAAATAAGACAAAACAAACACTGAAGTTACAAATATTTATTCTGTATTTATAACGCTGTATTTACATGCAAAAGCCTAAAATTCTACTTTAAAAACGTACATCTAGTTAAAAAGAGGTTGTTAATCAGCCATGACGAGGCAACACTTTCTACAACAGATCACCAGATGTTTTATATCTCTGCACATTAGCTAAAGTGTGTTTTCACTACGCTTCCACGTTGTTGTCCCATTGTCCACTTCCAGTTTAAATTATTTGAGGAAAAAACTTTAAAAAACGGTACTACAGTTGTAAAAACAAATGTTTAGTAAAGAACTTTTGTAAACTCAGGACCCAGGCTTGGAAAACATTTCCCAGTAGATGGAAAATGCATGGCACCCTGTTCCCCTGCTAAATACTTCAAATGGTATATGAACATGGGCTCCTGTGTGTCAATAATCGAAAACAAAACCTGCCTAGTTACAGACAACCACTGTCTGCTCAGACAAAGTGGCTAAGTAACAGGGCGTGTTGCGCAATTTTCAGTCGACTTGGTCCCATCAACAAAGAAAAGTGCTGTCCGTCATCACAGTACTTTACCACCTTCCTACCCTTCATTGTCATGAAATGTGTTGACTTACTTAATCACAGACAATATTAAAGTTCAATTAACATAAAAAAGGCATTTTACAAAGGCAAGTGCCTTATTTAGCTGTCTGTGGAGCTCAAGTTACATAACCAGAACGGTGAGGGCTGCCATAGAGAAGATTCACATTACACAGTCTACTGGCTTCTCGTGGAGCCAATAGAAACCCGAAAAACTTCAACCCTCTGAAAAATATAGACACCAGAAAGCATCTAAGGTGAGCTACCATCTTGTGACCACTATTTATATAGTGTAGCTAAATGACAGAATAGGTGAAGAAAGCCAAACCAATTTAGAACATGGGAAATATCCACAACACAGATCCCCATTGGATAGGTAGCTTATGTTTCTTAGGTAAGCTATTATATCTTCAACGATCTTTGTTTTCAAGTTCTCTTTTGGCAACCAGCTTGTTTAGAGGACTACAAGTGGCAATCATTTTGAGGAAACAGTTATTCACCAAGTTTCACCTTTATAACAAAAATGCTATACATTGAAAAGATCAACATCAATAGCCCAGTGTCATATATACCCCTTTAAAATATCGATTTGAGATGTTCGAGGAACGTTCTGATGTTCTGCCTCTGCTATTATTTGGTAGATGCTCCGTGGCACACTTCCCTTCTCTCTACTGCAGGGCTATTGGATCATGTGCCATGGAGGGCTGTGAGTGCAGGTTTTCGTTCCAACCAAAGATTTCACTGATTAGCACAACTTCAGCCAGAGAGGAGCAACTATATGTTGAATAGCCCTGCTCTACTGTAACACCCAGAGACAGCCATCGCCTAGTGGTTGCCAAGATGGGGCAGCTGGAAGGATACACGGGTTAGGGTTACAGTGAGGGGTAAGGGATATGGGGTGCATTTGGGGCTAGGGGGAATGGGTAAGGAAAGGGGCCACAGGAGAGGAATAAGTCTGGACTGGGGGAAATACGATGGGCAAAGCTGGACAATCAGGTCCCTCATTGAGGGAAAATGTAAGAGGAATGGACAACTCTTATTTATGTCCCTATTTTCTTCCAATCAGCTCTCTTAAAACCCATATAGATGAGTGAAGTTTCAATCTCAGCCTATCAAATAAGCAAGATCGTAATGCTAAAGGCAGAATTTTCAACCATTTTGAAACAAAATGGCATGGACCTGGTCCCCTTAGCACTTCCTTACTCTGACAACCTTATACAATAAATAAGGTAGACAGTAACAGAGAGCTGGGTCCATGGCTAGGCCCAGGGCATAGCAGCCTGTGATCTAATGAGGCGGTGGAAGGACTAGGAAGCAGCTTGTTTAGGCAGAGTAGATGTTGTTGGGGGTGTAACCTAGCAAGAACTCTCCAACTCCCACGAAGTAAACGACCTGGGCAATGCCAAACAGAGGGGCAATAACCAGGGCCCGGCAACCAGCCCCCTTCAGGAAGGCCCCAGGACCCTCTTTCCTCAGGATCTTACTGCAAGGGAAGAGAGAGGGTAGAGAGTTAGCATGCAACGTATCCCCATTTAGACTAACCCTGGACAGGAAGAGGCACATTGTTGGACATTATTCAACCCAATTATGCTCCCAGAGTTTGTGATGTGACTGGGTTACCTGATGCAGTCCACCACTCCATTGTAGGTTTCCTCGTTCGCTCCTTTTTTGAGGGACTGTAGCCTTGTCTTGACCACTGCACAAGAGAGACAGAGCTTGTATTTATTGAAGCACAATAAATACATTTCAGCTACAGCGAAACATTCAACTCATCTGAGCAAACGCTCAACTCCAAAATATGGATCGGTTGTCTGCATAGTTTGAGCCACTCACCGTCACAGGGGCTGACGGCCACAGCGGCGATGGATCCAGCCAAGCAGCCAGACATGAAGGACCAATAGAAGGGCACGGTCGGGTCTTCCGGTGAGTGCCGGCCGACCTGGTGCAGGTGGGCGAAAAGAGGGAAGTACACAACCGAAAATGGCATGTCCCTGAAAAGGCAACAGACAAGCATGTTCACAAGTTACAGTAAGTTGATGGAAGATGGACATCCAACTAAGTTCCAGTAAGAAAGAACAAGCAAGGTCCCAATCATCTCGCCTTAATTAGCTAATTAAAACGTCTGTGGACTCCTGTAGCCCCTACAGGCAGACCGAAGGAGTGTATGATCTGTGCATGTGAGTAATGAGCCAGTATTAAATCCCCTCCCACCTCATCAGCGTGGCGCCCAGTCCCTTGTACAGTCCCGTGACTCCCTTGGTCCTCAGCAGCTCTCTGGTGATCTGAGTAGCTGACACTCGGATGGTTTGAGGGGCAGGGCTTGCGATGTAGGAACGGCTAAGGACAGCACTGGTTCCCCCCAGCTTTAGAGTGGTTACCATACTGGGCATCAGCCTCTGCTGGGCCGCTGGCAGAGACAGGAAAGATATTGTCACCATCTTTCACCAGGACATAAAAAGTAGAACACATATATGCATTATTTGATGTAGGTAATATATCCTATTTAATTCTGTCTAATTATTTTACCGGGACAGCAATGTGAATTTTGATCCAAAAGGCTGCTGGTTGCCTTACCTAGCCTGCCGGCATCCTGCAACTGGATCTTGAGCATCTCCATGGGTGTGGTGATGATGACCTGGCACATTCCTGCACCGCAACCTGCCATCATCTCCTTGACCACTGTCAACTTGCCGCTGAACACACGTACACACAGTGGAGGGGTTACAAACCAAACATGACAGGTGTTGCAGTATGAGAGTCAGTCCTTTGCAGTGGCGCTACTCACCCATCTCTGCTCAACTGGTGGCGAAAGAAGTCGTTAGCAGCCAGTTTGATGGCCTTCTCGGGGGTCACCAGGGTGAGGTTTACTGCAGCCCCTACAATGACAACAGGAGGCATCATTTGAATCACACATAATGTACATGCAAACCGCAAAACACACACAACCACCCTCAGAATGGTACACACAAGCAGTTTGATAGACCAAAAGCTGCATCGCAGAGAGAGACCAGATGGACAGCCAAGGAAGAAGAGGAGCATGCATGATTTATGTATGGCCGCATTACAGAGAGCAAAACATCTGTACTTTGGATCACAGAGGTTATTAAATAGATGAGATCAAAGACGCAATGGCACATGTGGAGCGTAAAATTGCTTTGGTTTCAATGCAGACTGTGCTAAAATGGTCTTAGCTTCGATGCAAGCTGGGAGCAATGGGCAGTGGCATTTGAAAACACAAAATGAGCATTTAACACAGAGCTATTGAAGCCAACTCAGAGCTGGCCAATACTATAATAATTTTGACCTTGGACATACTTTCTTACAAGATGGACTATTGATCCACTGAACCATCTATTGTTGCCAAGGACTTTAATCCTAGCTCTGAAACACGTCCCAGCATGTAGGCTAAGGGCATATGAGAGAAACTTGACGTAAGAATAGTGATATTTCCCTCTGGTTAAATGAACTTAGACAACATGGCAAATGGTTCCATCAATGATCCATCTGCTGAGAAAATCAAAGTATATCATGGTTCACAATGACTTGAGTCGAGGTAAGTAACGTGTTGGTCAACTCTAGAATGGCAAAAGTAGTCTATGAGCCTAGTAAGTGCACGACATCCTGTGCAATGAGACTCTAATTCACAACAATCGCATATTCATCAGGCCAGTATGGATAATCTGACTAGTTTTACCTCTGTACATGCCAAAGTAACCTTCAGATTTAACAGTCTTAATGAGGCAGTCCATCCTGAGAAGAAAATATAAATAAAATTGATTATTATACCTAATCATGCAAATAATATACAGTAAACACATAATCCTCATGCAATAAGTATAACCATGTGAGTAAGTAAATACAACCAGAGCTTGGAAATAGAAAGATTCTAAACAAGTCCTGTTCCTAGGAAGATCAGTAGTCAAATACTACTAACGTTAGGCGTTCGCAATAATGGGTCGCGAGGGCATTCACAACAATGGATTATTAAATACTGAGAATCTGACCAGTCTGAGCTCAGCTCCACTTGCTTGATACTTTAAACTAAAACATCCCTGTCTACTGTAAAGGTACCACTGAAAGACGATGAAACTAATAGACTTTCTGGTGAGGAAACGTCAGCTGCCCATATGTGCGTGTATTTAACTATGTAATGCAAATGAAGAGAGAGAACAGGGTTTTGAGCGCACACGGGAGAGGATACAGCATCTGGATCTTTCTTTCTTACATGTTCTTGTAGAGCTGCTGCCCGCTGCGCTGGTTCTGCAGGCGGGTCTTGGCCAGGTCAATGGGGAACACACAGGTGACTCCCACCATGCCTGCTATCCCTCCATTGATCAGTTTGGCTGGGAGGCTGTACAAGGACAAGTCAATAGGACACGCACGTGACAACCGTTCCCATTCTCACCACGTTCCTACATGAATCATGTGGTTGTTTTGATGTGCAGTGTATTGCCCGGATGGAGAGAGTGGGGTTCATACCTGATCTGTTGGGGCTGGGCCATGGTTCTTGATGTGGTGAGCATAAGCAGGAGTAGAGGGTTTGTCAGCAGAATGGAGGAGGCCGCCGGGGGAGAGCAAGCTGAGAGTCCCTGGGAGAGAGCAAAGCAAGAGTGGAGAGTCTCAGGGTTATATATATAGGCACGCCCTGCACCGGCAGAGCCAAGGCAAACTTACACCTCACTCCCCACCCACTGCACTACCAGCCAAGAAATGGAACGGGTGTCCCACATCATCCTACCATGATCACGCCATAATCTGCAGTGGCTTCCAGGAATATGTCTGCCTGCTATGTGACTGGGCCAGTTCCACTAGCAAAGTGGGACTATCCCCAAAGCTTCATGCTCTAAAAACTATACAATGAATGTACAAAATATTAGGGACACTTTTTCCACGAAGTACACTTATGAGGTGAATCCAGAAACAGTATCCCTTATTTCCCTTATTAAATCTACACCAATCACAAAGGATGGGATGCAGATAAAGAGAAGCAGGCAAGTTTTAAAAATGAGACAATTGAGATGTGGACTGTGCAAAAAGGGGCTGCAACTCAATGTCAGGAAGATGTCCCATATATTGTGTATTGTATATTCACACGCTCGAAAACACCCCGTGTGGTCATGTTGTGTAGACGTCAGATGTCAGTGAAACACCAATTACCATTTGTGGCACGATAACAGAGGCCCACCTTGAAATGAAGTATAAGTCCACGATTTTGTGTTCCTATAGTAAAGTATGTCGGCTTTTCCTCTCTGCAGCAGACAGTATAGCATTTGTCCACTATGGAGTACTACTCCCATCTAGTGGAAAAACAGTGCAACTGTAGGACCAAAAATATAATGCAAACCACAACACGACTTTGAATGAAAAAGAAACTATTGTCAATTATAAAATGGTGCTAGAGTCCATTGCGCAGTAGGAAGGATGCACAGCTTTTAAATAAAGGTTGAATTAATTAATTAATGTTCGAAAAGTGTGCCTTGTTACTTTAAGGAGAATTGTGGGATTTGTTTTGATCATGCAGTGACTTTAGAGAGCTGTTGAGCCGTGCACACACTGTTCAGGGCATCATTTGTGTACCTGGATGACGTTACTTCCAGTGCACTTCCAGCCAGAGGGGCTTTGGAAAATGTTAAAGCCCCTCTGGCCCATAATGCGGATTTGTGCGCACACAACGTTTTATAAACGAGGCCCCAGGAGTAAGGGCTCATCTTGGTTACACCTATAAAATACATTCAACAGTGTCTGGTACAATGAAGTAATTCTCTTTCAGTAGACTGTGTCTAGATCCAAGAGTAAAACTATTAGATTTTCTCTATGAACCACATATTCACATGGGATGGGGTAATTTCACCTGAACCAGAGCAGAATCAGTATTTTAGAAGATCAGGGTTAAAAATGCAGTATGAGGATTTATCTTTGTCACTTTCACTGTTCCTTTCACTGTTGCTCCACATTCATATAACTATCATGTTCGTTCACTGAACAATAATTAAATAAATACCTGGTATTGTGATAGTAAAATCTTTGCTAGAATAAATTAGAAGCACATTATGGTTCACCGTGTTATAATATATATAATTAACTGTAATACGACAATAATTAACAAAAATCTAGAATGAGAAAGTGTGCTCTTGGGAGTACAAATCTGTCAGCAGGTCCTGTGTCCTGAATATGTGGCCAGGCAGCTTTGTTGTATTGTGGCTAAGCAGTCATCCAACAGATGGTCCTATACCCAGGGATTCATTTAGGAATAGGCCAGCTACATGGCGGGCAAATGCCAGGCAAGACTGATCTATTTTGCCCGCCCTTCTGTTCAAGCCTTTCCTCGTCTTCCTTATCATCATGTGGCCTGCAGATGATGTTAGATGTTTTAATTCTGTGGCTCTCCGTTTCAGATCTGAGGGGTAACTCTACACGCCCAGGAAAGGCCTTGTATCTGGGTCAGGGAGCAACATAAGCTCCCCCCTGTTTCATGGGGCCGTGCCCTAGCCATGCCCTGGGGCCAGCAGGTCACACACTCTACACACATGTGATCGTTCAGAGAGTTTGCTTAAGAAACATTTCCCTGTCAGTTCGAATTGAATACAAATATATTGTCATTCCACCTCACAGAAATGCACAGTGAACTGAAAACCTTTGTCTTGGGGTCAAGAACAAGAGTAAAGACAATACCAAATAGCGAACCTACGGAAGCCCTGGAATGTAAGGTCCGAACGACTTAGCATGACAATAATGTTCATTCAGGAAGATTACATTTTCTATACCGAGCTAATATATTTTGGGGTTTTATCAGGTAGGTTACTGATGTCACCTTGTGTAGAACTAGGCCAAACATAACAACAAATTAATATAATATTCCCATAGCAAAGTTTATTGGAATTCATCAAATTGTTATCACCTGTAGACAATAGGTAGACTACAACTATATATCTATGTTATATAGCCTATTTTATCTATAGTAGCTGCATTCTATTTTTGCTACGATATGTACATAGTAATCTAATCAAACCATGTTTATTTATATAGCCCTTTTATACAAGCATGTCTCAAAGGGCTTTACATAGCATCATATATATATACATACTACATCATCGTATACATACTACATCCCACATCATATACATACTAAACCATATACCTTATACTATATTGCACACAAACACACTCACATCTATGGGCAATTTAGGGTCTTCGGTTCACCTGACCTGCATGTCTTTGGACTGTCATAGTATTTGTCTGCACAGTTACAAAATAATTATATGTATTTTTTGTAAAGATAGCAAACGTAAGCTATCTTCACAAGCAAAAATATCGTTCTATTTTTAATAGCACGCAAAATCACCTTTTTCAGAACACGTTTCACCTGCAAACATTTGGAGGAAAGGGACCAATGAAAACTGCTCCGATTCCCAGCATGCACTGCTCGTCTGTTTCAGAGTGTAGTAGGAGACTTCAAATACCAAGAGAAAAATAAGAAGTCATAACATATACTCAACTAAAGCGTTTTGAGTATCATGCGGTTTGTATTATATGATCCAATTAACACCACGACTAAGACACCACATCGAGTCTTGACTATATATATGGGACATAGTTTGCTATCTTTCTGTTGTGGGCGGAAGCTCATTGTAGAGGTCACGCACAGAGTGCTCGTCACTCCACCAGTCACCTCGGGGAAGGTCTGAGACAAGAGCCAATGGCTGCCCTCGCAGGGCATCACCTGATGCGGGCGAGCGAGTGAACAGAAATAATGGGCCAATGTGCGCAGCTGTAGCAGGAGAAGTCAGAACACGCAGTTTCTCAGCGTGTCTGGCGGATGTGACTGTCACTGGCTTGGAATCACTTGCGGCTAGCGAATGAGTGCAATGTATGAGGTGGAGCACTGCTCCAGAACCCAATTCAGACTACTCTCCCCCCACTTTTCTTACTGTGTGCTTATATAGTTCATTTCATACGTTAAGATCGTTTTGATACACCAGCCATGTATCCTGGTATCATTTTTTATCATGGTATCATTACTTTACGTCAATTTGAAAGCCATCCTATGTGAAGCTGAAAGGGCAACTCGTATGATTTCAAAATGCTATTATTAAAAAACGATACAGTAATAATGCTTGCAAATCATCACAGGTGTTCTTGGGGACCTGTAGAACAAGGATCTGGTGGAATCTTCTGAAAACAATTTGATTTTACCTTTTTATGTCCATTTGAAAATCATCACAGGTGTTCTTGGGGAACTGTAGAACAAGGATCTGGTGGAATTT
>OMOT01039498.1:0-14258 GCA_900312575.1 Acanthochaenus luetkenii
TTTGTATTTTCTATTAAGTAATATTCATAATAATTTCTTTGGTGTATCGTTATCGATTGATCGATTAGTCGTTCATTAACTTTGGCCACTATCGATCAAGGAAATTCCCTAGAATTTGCAACCCTAGTCACAAGGCATACTAGCGAATGTACAGAAAAAGGGACGGCAGTAGCTCAGGAGGTAGAGCTCCCATCCCGCAACCGCAAGGTCGGCGGTTCGAGTCCAGCTCCTCCCGGGGATAAATCTGTCATAGTGTCCTTGAGCAAGACACCTAACCCCAAAATTGCTCCCCGGGCGCCATAATGGCAGCCCTCTGCTCCGGCCCCCCTAGCATGTGTGTGTTGTGCAATTACTTGTGTATATCCGGGGGGGATCTGTGATGGGTTAAATGCAGAGAATACATTTCACTAGGTGTGTGCGGTGCTCTGTGCATGTGTGTGTGACAATAAAAAGGATTATGATGGTTCAAGTGAAGAAGAAAAAAACAGGAAAACAAATGGTCGCACCAGAACAATTATTTACACTCGCACATGTGCTCCCAATTATATTTAGAGGTCGCAATTTCGAGCCCTGCCAACACGTGACAGTTTTGATGATACAGGCTTGGGGAGATCATGACCAAAAAGGAAATGTTTATTGCCATCTCTCACAGTTAGTTCCCCACAAGAGTCAAAGATAATACAAATCCACTTAATGTCAATTTGGATGTCTGTGGATGCAAGTGAAGCTATCCCTGGGTGTAAAATATTGTTCAAGTTATTGCTTTATGGCTAAGCTATTCAATGCTTCTGAGAATCAAAATATGGAATGCTTTGCTACCATGAACTTTCAATTTATAACATCATCATCACTCTCACCATGTCCTGACAGGACATCAAGTCATCGTCAGTCCACTGATACACACACACAGAGGGATTACAAGTGATGACAGCAGTGAAGTTATTAATCTGGATGTGGAGAGAAGTAATTTAGTGCGTAATCTCAAAAACAAAGCCCTGAAAAGATTGTCATAATCTAAAAGAAATATTCACAACAAGAGATGTCATGGTCAGACCAGTAGACAGACAGACATGTAACACAGGTTTGGAGCCAGACTCCAACTCACGATGATTTCAAATTATTTGGGGAGTGAAACGTGCAGTTCTTGATTTGCTCTTATAGCCTATCTGGTAACTGTGGAGGGGTCTGGCAGTTGAATTATGAGAAACTAGTAGAAGATATCTGAACCCAACCCATTTTCACTTTCTCTTAGTTCTGTAACAAGTGTGAGTTGATACTACAGTAACACTTTAAAAGGAAAAATCCAACCTAAAATACTAACTGTAAAAAATAACTACAAAAATAACATATTGGCAATGTACTGTACCCTGCATTCCTAGGTCCATTTTGTTGTTTGGTGGTGTATTTTTGTTATCCCTGTGGATAACTGGCAAAACGTAGACAAAATTACATCCCGTTGAGATATTTCCAGCCCGGCTACAATGGAGTTTAATGGGAGAACAATTTTTAACAATCAAAAACATCAACGTAAGGTTTTGGTGTAAGCGGCCCCTCAGAATCAAAGAGCAACTTAATCACAAAAATAATCACAGATTGACGATATGTGTAAGAGTATCTCTGAGGGTGGACTTTTCCTTTAAATGTAGAGTGATAGTCATGTCACATGTCACTCCTATGAATGCACCATCAACAAGCACTACCCATAATCACTTGGCACAAGGACCTCTAACCTACTTTTATACTGTTGGTTGGCCTGGAATAGGCTCAGTCATTGTAACTTGCTTGTGATAAAGGGCTATATAAATAAACTAACTTGAACCTGGCCAAACACTTAAGCCCATATCACTGGCTCTGGATGTACTCTACTATTTAAATAATTTGGGCAAACAACGGCTAGGTATATTGACTGAACTAGGCAGGCATAATGTAATAACAATGTGTTTCACTCAGGAAATTACTTGGTAAACAGAAAGCCACTCCTCTCTTTTACATCCACTATGCATCCTCTCTCAATGTAACAAGCGAGCAACCACACACACCAGTTTCTCTGAGTAGCATTATTATGGTAATATGATTTTATAGCTGAATTTCACAGGGATCAAAGTACACTGGTATAAAGAGAAACAGGCCTAAGTAGTTTCGACAGTAATATTATATAGTATCAATCTCAAACAGGCACGGCTCACTGTTATTACACAAATAAGTTCCTGTTAGGTGTCTGCAACACATGACCATTAGTGACATATGAACAGGTTATTTTGGAAGTGGTGGAGATGTGGTCTAGGAGAGAGGGTCCTCAACTTTTTTCATTTCATTCAGGACCCCCAAATAGATATGCATTAGACCACGGAACCCCATTTGATGGTATCTTGTCCAAAAGAACACTATCTGAGAAGATATGTTTGGATTTAGAATAGAGTTGCACAATTGTCTACACTGTAGATGGGGTGATAACCACAATGGGGCGAGTAAAACCTGTACAATGAGCGAACATGATGTATAAGGATCACTATTGTGCTGAATGTCTAGTGACGTTGTGGGAAAAGCACTGGGATGTTACTGTTGAATGAGGATAACAAAAGACTATTTTTAGATATATAAACAGAACGGTGATACAATGGCAGACACGATGCTCGGAGGATCAAGCAAGCCAGGAAGTGTCTGAATGGAATACAAAATGTGTCAGTACAGCCCCTCTTTTTTGAAATTATGCAGATAGACAGACTGAGTATATATCGGTAACTGCAACCATCTCCAATGGCTAACTAATTAGCTACAACCTCACACTGACAGCCACACACTGACAACTGCTAGCTAACGGTTGCTAGCTAAGATATAAAACGGAACAGCCGATGTCGTAAATCGTATTTCCACGGATAACTTGTCAAAGGCATAAAAGCCCGCCGTCCAACTATTTACAAAGGTTTTCTGAGTTGACACGAAAACACAACACTTGTTAGAGGTGTTCAAACTAAAGACTAGGAGCCCCTGCTTGCTAAAGTTTAACGTTAGCCACTACTGAACGAATTTCTTGACTCCGAAACGGAAAGTTCTCATCACAGATTACAGGCTTGTAATGTTTGGATGTAATGTCATCTTACCTCTATGATTGTACAACCGTACTTCTCCCTTGAAGGTTACAGTTTATAGAGCATAGTTTTCCAAGATTCAAAAGGACAACTGCCGTTTGACCGCTTCGTTTGTCCCTGTATAATAGCGACAGATGCGAAAAGCCCGGTGGAGAGTCTAGACTCCAAACCAGTGAGTTGAGGAACGCAGCCGCTCAGCCAATCACACGCCAGGATTTCCCCCTCAGCTACCGTAAAGTCATGCGCAACGTTTTTTGAGAGGCCCATCGTTCATAGTTACGGTAAATATAGGGTTCTCTCATTTTGTGCGTGCTTGCAAATTAAATTAAATTTAAAAAGCTCCATGTGTGAAATTACTACTGGTGGCGATATATAATGCATGTATAATCAATCTCTATATGCAGAATGCATAAGTCCATGTGCACATGCAGAAGACACCACGACCTGTTCATCCAAAATAAACACAAACACTCCTATCTCCCAAATGCATGTTATGGACACATTAGATATTAAAGTGTTGCAAACCCACCCTAAGCTTAACCTTACTCAAAAGGCATTTAGAGACATTATCTAGACATTTACTTGATAACACTGCACTATTTGTTGCCAGAAGTGCAGTAGTAGCCACTGTAAAGGTCCCTGGCTTCTTGTATTACTGCAGGATCTTGTTATTGGGAGTGGAGCAACAGTGCAGCAAGAATCGTGCACTATGTAACAATAAACACTAGAGGACAGCAGAGGTCTGGTTGGATTTAGGGATGTTCGACGTGCTTGACCCTCAGATCTCAAAATGCAATCCCAAATGAAATGTATGGCGGTTTTGGAGGGTGAATCATTCCCTAAACATATTTATATATGTATATACAGTATGTATGAGGAGGGGAGATAGGAAGAAAATGCTCTCTTTGTATTTTGGAATTTCATTACATAATTACAGTGACATAGACTTCTAACTCTATTATACACTATTTATTCACATTATTACTTATCAATTCACATTACTTGTGATTTCATATGTTCTGACACACCCTTTAATTCAATCTGTAACCCAAAGAGAGCCAGAGTGGCCAAGTATGCTAATACAGTTTGATTCACTCATCACTCACTGCCAGCTTTTCACAACTTTCTCTCCCACCTGTGTATCTGTACCTCTGCCCTGCTTCACACTGAAGGTCAAGTGTGCCCAAGGTTTGCCAAATTACATTTACGATGTATACCCCTTTCTCACTGCAGCGCTGGCATAAGGACAAATAGGAGCCTTGAATAACACCCTTGAAGGACTAGTTTCAGCAATATTTCATTTCATATTCATCTGACATCAGCAATTGCACCAGGACAAAAGAAAACACATGTTAAAGAATACTTTTAGTAGTGTTTTATTACATATTTTTCAGCGAAAACAAACTGCAAAAGGATATACTGTCAATCAATACTGAGCATTAAGAACCTCACAATTATTCTCCTGTGAAAAGCTGACGCCTCCTTAAAGCATGTGAGTACAAAAGAGAGAAGAACCCACAACATGTCAACTGGTTCACATAGTGACACATAATAAAACAGTTGAAGATATTTGAATAGTTCAGAAAGCCATGCAGGAGGGAGGGAATATGTTACATTCAGCAAGCTGGAAGCATCAAGGTGTGCTGCGGCACATTTTCTACATTGCTTCACACACTTCAAAGAAAGTACTGAGGCTCAGCAATCATATGTGTTATTTTAATGTCATGTGTCCCTGAAATTATTGCGGGATGTTAGGTTACCTACAGAGGAAAAATATGACCAGACCTGTATCAATTATTAACTAAATTTCATTCAATTAGTTTACCTGAAGTACAGCTTCTGTATCTATTTATATAAACAGATAAATGGCTCTGGAACAGAAGATGGACTTTTGTCCTCAACGTGGTCAATTAATCCAGCAATCCAATCCAGGTCTGGTTGTTACCATAGAGATGCATTATTGTGCTAGTGAGTCTAAAATGGTATGTGCTTATGTCTGTTATGATGAATAGATAGGAATATACCTTGATGCCTTTGTATGGCTTGATCCTTTAGGAAAGTCATACTATGTTGTGCAAGTGATGATCTGCTTATAACCTATGTATAATGGTTGGCTACAGTGTACATAATAGGTACAAACATTATGGAAATAATCCGCTGCAGACCAACTTCATATGTAAATTCACAAAAGCATTTGACAAGAAGAAAAAAAAACTATTTATTTTCCCCCTTTAACCTTTTCAACTGGGGTATTGTAGAGAGATGGATGTAGTCCTGAGGCTGTGTTATCAGTTATGGTGGTAAATCATCTACAAGGCTTGCTACTGTTATAAAGCTATAGCTTGTTTGGCTTGGGGATACAAATGGATAGGTAAGTGTGTACAGAAGAGTTGGCGCTAACTGATTGGAAGTTTGGTCAGGTGAGAACGGGCATGAGATATTAGACTGAAAGACATATGACTTCTTCCGAGGTGTTGTAGCTGTGTTGGCAGTGTTTCCTCTACATCTTCATTTTGCGGCTGTGGCCCTTTCCTTACTGGAGCCCGGCTCTGGCTAACAGCCTTCTGTTCTGCACAAAGAGCCATCTGCACATCTCACATTTAATCGCTACTAGCCTCTATTAAAATTAGCTGAATTCTGTACTTGTAAAATCTTCCTCCAGTAATGCATTACATCTGTTATGAATACTGACATAATGAACATGGCATGGAGACATCAGATACCAGAATAAGCAACATTCGGAGGGTCTACCGTCTAAAAGTCTGGATAAAAAGTATTTCAAAAATATATGTTTTTTATTATCCATCCCATATATTTATATGGTTAATGGGCATAATTAGAAGTATTGGGTATGCAGCATGTCAATCATTTCCTATAAAGGTTGTAAAGGAAACTACATTATCCAAAGAAGAGTACTTTAAAATACACTGTATGTCCCATTCTTTTGCATTTATTTAAAGAACTGTCTGTGACTAACATATAATAGAGCAAAATGGACACAGATATCCCGCTGACTAGTACTGAGGCGAATAGTATCTTTTCAGACACACAATAAAAATACAGCAGATGATGACCTTGTTTGGTGCATCAGGCAGGCAGGATTTGCACTTATGCGATAGTTAAAACAGCTTACCATCAAACTAAAGCGGCGTTTGCTGAATAATGATAAAGTATTATCACACAGAAAAATAAAACCCACTCAAAATTAACATACAACTGTGCTCCAGCAGTCAACAAAAGATATCAGCAAAAACAGTCTTCAGAAATATACTACAGCATTAAATATGACAACAAAGTTTACAAGGCATATTGCAGTGACAGAGCTCAGTACGTCACTGTGGTAGAGTGTTAGAACAGTGACAAATATAACATTAACATCCTTATGGTTTACCCAGCGGCGGCTTTTGACTGATTGTTTCTCAGTAAATACATTCAGACTCCACATTGTCTCTAGAACAAGAAAAACTTCCATCTGACAAACAAAATAACATTTCCTGTGTCACTGTCATTATTTGGTGAATTTCAGTGGAAGACTGTTTGAAAAATCACACAGCAGTGGATCTTGTTTTGAAAAACAGATCTAAAGAGAACTGAATCCAAACAGAGGCAGTGAACCGTCTCCCGCAGGTTATGCAGTGCACAGTAGCCCAGCTCTTGTTTTCTGCTCACTGTCAGACATATTCAGACATTTTTGTAACAGAATAAATCGCTATCAAGTCAAAGTCTAGCACGTCTTTCCTTTGACTTATGATAGCACACCGTAAATATTGCATTCGCTAACTGGCAGATTATTTCCGGATATTTTTCTAACGGAAGAAATCCTTTATATGTTGTAAAGTTAAGCATGGTTCTTTATTTTTAACCCAAATGCTTTTCTCACCGCTCATGTTTATTGCCTGACGGCACTATGAGGCGAAGCAGTAGAATTGCTTGTTCAAGTTGAGGGCTGCTGTGCAAAACCCATTGAATCATATTCTGTGTGTACGGACATTCTTCTTCAACACAAGTGAGGGTTTTAGTCACATAACGTGCCATTGCAAAAGACTTTGCACCGAAAAGGCAAACAGCTGCAGAGACTAAGGACTGATCTTTAAACAGCGTAACTTCATTTAACCATTGATACCCCTCACAATGTAAAGCACTGTGAGCATTTGGGAATGCAACCAACTATTATGCTGTATCTGTAGTGGCCTTGGAATTGAGCTTCAACATCAAGAGTTGGGAGTCTGTGGTGGTGGAAGTCTGGGCACCCTTCGATTAATGCTCGCCTGTGTGGTTTCTTCCTTCCTCCCTCCCTTTCGTCCTCTTTTTGCTTCTCCTTTCTCCTCGCTCTGCCTGCACAGCCTCAGCGCTCGGGAGATGAACACATCCAGGTCAAACAGCTTCTCCTCTTGCTTGACAGGGAGTGACTCCAAAGGATCGTCGCTAACGGCTTGGAAATGGGAGGAAGTGGAAGAAAGGGGTGGAGACTCTTGGGGAGGAAATAGAGGCGAGGCGGGAGGAGAGACTGATTGAGGTGACTGAGGAGGAAGTGGAGAGGTGGGAGACGAGGGTAGAAGTGAAGGGAGCGAGCTGGAGGAAGAGGTGACAGGAGGAAGAGGGCTTAGTCTGTCTTCATCGTACTCGGCTGACGGTTGGCGTACAGCGTCTGAGTAGCGATGGAAGACTGGAGTAGGGAGGTCAGTAGGGGAGAGAGGGAGAGGAGGAGAGGAGGTGTAGCGGGAGGGCGAGGCGTGCGCCAGAGGAGGGCTGGAGCTGGGCGAGTGCAGATGAGACTGGGTGCTCTCCACCCAGCGAGAAATCTCCTGGAATAAATCTCTCGTTTCCTCCTTTCCCTCTCCATCTTCCTCGTCCATTGTCTCTCCCAGGTCCTCCACACTACCTCCAATAGGCTCCCTGGGGAAAGGCACGGCTTTACTATTGCGCTTCCAGTGAGACAGATCCAGGATCAGCTTAGGTTCTGAGTAGTGTTGCGGCTTGCCCTCCCTCCAGGCGATCTTATCCAGATACGAGGGAGAGCCCACTTTGTAGTCACAGGAGCGGCCACAGTCTAGCTCTGCATACCCCACACCACAGGCCCGGTCCAGAGAGGGGTGAGAGTTTTCCAGGAAGCGTTCCGCCGAGCTGCTATGGGAATATTTGCGCGGGTCGACCTGTTCAAAGAGGGGGAGGTGGGTAGGGAGGGAGAGGGTGATAAAGGGGGATGGTGGTAATGAAGAGTTCATTTGAATTGCATTGGGAGTAACTGCATAGATAGCAATTCCCATTTGTTATCAAAGGTGCTACGTGTCGAATTTGAACATCAATAAATCATTACCACGTTCATTTTGAGACATTAGTATAATTACCATCGCTGAGAAGATTGGCAGCCTCTACACTGCATTTTACATTGTTTGCCACCAGGTCGGATTTCGTAGGAAATCTGCAGGATTATTTTATGGCACAAAACAGGAAGGACGGAAGTTCTTCCAGCGCAAACAGAGCTAAAGAGTTTCTCACAATGGCAGATGGTGGAAGGATTGAAAAGCCAATGGGAAAATCATGCCTAACATGTTTATCCTCTTCAGTAAAGAGAGAAAACAAATGCACATGGAGCAATACCAAGGAGGGGAAGGGGGACGAGTCGCAACATCCTCTGTGACGGGAAGCAACAGTTTGTGGGAAATGTGGTCTTCATTTTGAGAAACACTAGCAATAACAATACCACTGGCATGAGATAAAGGCTACCAATCCTCCTGACCGTGGTCTCATTTATTTATTTATCCTCATAACATGAATTGGTTGTGACAGTTTAGGGGGAAACAAACTCTTAAGGTATATCCAACCTGCGCCTCCTCTAATAGTGAGGTGGAAGAGGCACGGGGGTCCCTCTGCACCTCCTCGTCCTCTGTGGTGTCTCCCAGATCGGAGGCGATGCAGCCGGGGGGCATACAGCGACACCTCCCACCCGACTGCTGCCAGCACACATCTGTTGACAGGCTGTTCTCGTACCCGGAGGAAGGAAGAGATGAAGTATTGCTATTAGTCTTAAATACAAAATCATAATTCAAATTGCTTTTTTTCTTGATTGATTAAAATTCTGTCTCATAATGCTAATCTAATCATGTTTATTTATATAACCCTTTCATACAAGCATGTCTCAAAGGGCTTTGCCAGACCATGAATTTGAATAAATAAATAAATACTTTCTGCATAAAGCAACATTTCCCTTTGATGTAACAATATTTTTCAGTTCTACGTGTACACAATACCTTGTCTTTCCATGCAATTGAAAGTATTCCATGTTTCTGCCGAGTGTTTGCTTTCAGTAACTAGTTTTAGACACAGGGTGCTGCTAGTTCATCTGATTGGAAATCAACTAAACGGACCAGACTTCTTGTCTGCTGATTAGATGTGAACAGGGCTCGAAATCGCGACCGAAATGTAGTCTGTGCGACCTCGAAATATAATTGGGAGCATCTGTGCGAGTCTAAATAATTGTTCTGGTGCGGCCGTTTTTTTCTTCTTCACTTGAACGTCCCTTTCTCTACATTCGCTAGTATGCCTTGTGACGGTGACCGTTTCTAACCAATCAAACGTGAGCTTGAGGTTCTTCGCTTTAATACTGATTCTAGATTGTTTGAGATTCGCCTTCGATCACTCCCTTCCGCGGCTAGCTAGAGTTATCGAAAGCTAAAAAGATTACGCGAACGATTACGGCATATTTTAGTAACGTTACTGACGTAGTCGCTGTGGCAGATGAAACAGTTGGTGATGTGGATTCACCAGCAGCGAAGAAGGTGAACAGTGTTCGGAGCGCGGCTGAAGGACTTTGAACGTCTTCGGTATGAGAGTGACGCAATGACCCGTGTACGCTGTGACGTCTGTGTGACGGCGGTCACAGGTAACGTTAACTGCGTTTGTAACGTAGTCGACGCAGTATAAGCGTGAGAGCTTAACTAAGCACGGAGACGGAACACGGGACATGTGATGAGGTGACGAAGAGTTCAGGCTCGATTGGTCAAGCAGTTATTCAACATTGATGCCACTCTCAAGCTCACCGCTGCTCCATTCCGTCAGCTCGGTACATGTCGGTCATCATATGTTGACACTGTGTCTGTCCAAGAGTGAGAGGTGCTGTGTGTCCACATCTTGGTTGATGTATACAGCCCACAAACCGGTCAGAAGTCAAAAGTCTCTGTGTCACTTTTGATAGTGGTTTTAAATGCAACAAACATGAGGATCTGCAGAGCTTCAACAGCTTGCTGAATAATCTGATCTCAAATAAAGCCTAGTTCTTGACGGTGTAAATAATGTTTAAGGCTACGTTCACCGTTTTATGTTACTTGTAAACTGTACTGTTATGTTGTCGTTTTTTATAAATACAAAAAATATTACTTATGTTGTTGGTGCTCCTTACATTTTGGTGGTTGCTCCTAAATTGTTTACTGGTGCTCCCAACTTCAAACGTTAGGAGCACCAGTGCTACCAAGTGAAAAGGTTTATTTCGAGCCCTGTGTGAAACTGGTCTGTGATGTGAGACAGACCCCAGAATGCATTCACTGGCCAATCAGATCTGAGTATTCAACAAAGCCATGTAATATAGGTTAAATAACATTCTGAACAACAGAGAACTGGCATCTTGGATGTTGCTACTCTATAGCATAGCAGGGGTAGCTTGATCCATTCAAATGTTTAAAATAAATCAGAATAAAACAAATGAAAGAATATATTAAAGAATGAACCACCCAAATAACCAACCAGTGGTCAAAAGTGTAAATCTACCCACCTATCCCAGTGGATGCCGGAGGCCTGGCTGTTGCTGCTGTTGCTGTGGCTGTGGCTCTGCTCAGTGACAAGGCTATCCTCCAGTTCGTCCTCGATGCGGAAGGGCTGTGACGAGGTGGGTTCATCCTGCGGACAGGAGTACTGCTTGAGGAAGGGGTGGCACAGTGCCGCTTCAGCCGTCAGACGATCCACAGGGTTAAAGGTCATGATACGCTCAAGGAAGTCCACAGCTGAGGGCAGGGGAAGGACGGATGAGTGAAGGAGGAGGTATGGGAGAGGAGACGAGAGGAGAGAGTAAAACGCTTTAATACTATTCTAAAACCTCATTACATCTACATTAAAATGATTCAGAAGCTAAATATAGCTGCCATTAAGCGTGTAGTTATTTCTTAACCATTCTATCGGTCATCTGTCCCTCGCAGGGCCGACTTCTCAAGTCAGCAGCAACCAACCTCCACCTACTGTCTCTATTCTGTCATCCCTTCATTCCTCTCATTCACTAGCAGGTCTGAGAAGGTCCTGCTTGCTGTCTCTTGCTTTTCTCTCATCCCTCCCCATCCTCTTCCTCACTGCTTGACCTTCCTCCTCCTTCCATCCATCCCTCCATCCCTCCCCTCCACTCACCCTGAGCGTCCACTTCAGGCAGCAGTTCAGAAAAGGTTCTCCTGACCTTCCACCCATGACAGACATATGAAGGCATCACCTGGAGGTGAACAAGGTATACGCATCATTCTTCTTATCATTACATTCTAATATGAAGCAGATGCCGGATAGAAAGACAGAGCCACAACTGTAAAGAGTTTTTGCCTTTCATAACACTACAATGGCACACTGTTCAATATATAAATAGAATAAATCAGGTTGGCAGACAAAGATAACTTGCCACAGCCATTGAGAGGGATTGTGCAGAGAACATGGCTGACACTGACACTATAAATGTCCACACTTTTCGGCGCTGGGCAGAAGAATGAGGCGTCACCTGTAGCAGGTCCTGCCTGTCCTCCTCTCTCAGCACAGGCACTGTGTCCAGAATCAGCTGCATCTGCTCCAGCTCATGACCTCCTGAGGAGGGGAACAGACCAATCAGAGACAAGCAGGAAGAGACAGAGGACCAATTACAGAAGTAGAAGGACAAAGGGTGCTCCAGTTTCCTCCCACAGTCCAACGACATGTGCTTGTGTGTAGTATGTATATGATGTACAGTAGTTGATATATGATGTAGGTATGACATAGTATATTATGTAATTAGTATATTATGTACATGTAGTATATACAGTATATGATGACATGTAAGTTGCTTTGGATAAAAGCGTCTGCTAAATGCCGTAATGTAATGTAATGTAACTGGATCAATAAGGAATAACTAGCAGGTATGAGCTGTCTAGTGAGACAATTGGCAAGATAAGAAGTACAAATAAAGACTCTTAAGTCTATAAATTCCCACTCTAGTACCCTAATATTAGGTAAAACAATGACTTTAAAATTCACCTTTCCCTTTTCCCTTCTCTGTTTTCTTTCTGAAGACTAAAATCTGTTCAGCTCTGCCATCGAGTTCATTCACACCAGCAGGAGGTGCTCTAACAACACATTCACCACAGGGAAGGAGGGACACAGGGTGTATTTGAAACGGGAGCGCATCCCCTCTGGTGAACAACAATATATAGTCCATCCACTTTGTTAACCCTGGAAGTTAAGTGAAAGTCAGGGAAACATCCTCGAACACTGGATCTGGTGGAAATGTTAACAAAGCGCTGCATTGGGAACACCAGAGAACCGATGGCACCATCTCTCCTGGTGGAGGTCAATCTCTCCTGTCGGGAGGAACTAATTACATCTGCTTCAGACAGTGAGCATTTTGTCTGTCATCATTGTTATTCTGGTCAGGCAAAGAAATGTCCCGCGGAGAGAGAAGAACGTGTCTTTGGTGGAGGACACTCTGGAAACACGAAGCCTGTTTTGTGAGACCTTTGATTCATTCATTTTGAGGACACAAATGTCACAACCTCTATTCTTGATTTATGCTACTGTATCCACTTGATTGAAGCCTGATTTCTGTCAGTGTTTCATCCTATTGAGACGGGTGTTTTTCCAGGTTGTTCGGGTGGCTCTGTCTCTTAATATGCATATTGATCCTGCACATATTGATACTATACTGTATGCTCTATGTGCTGCCTTTCATGTAGAAACTGTGCATATCAAATTTGAGCTTTACATTATTTTCTTATCTTTATGTACTTTAGCCGACAGATCTCACTGTTTCCCATGGGTAGTTTATATTTCATCATGGCATCATGCCGTGACGTCAATTATCAATGATGCCATATGCTTCTGCAGGACATCAAGGACATACTGACGGGATTATGTAAAGAATAATCCTATACAGCGGATTTACGGTGCATTTCAGTTGCCTGATGGGTACCTGCGAAGAGCATGCGTCCAGTGAGCATCTCCGCCAGTATGCAGCCAGCGGCCCACATGTCTATGGCCTTGGTATAGTTGTTGGGGGACAGGAGCAGACGAGGGGAACGATACCATTTAGTCACCAGACCCTCGGACAGATAGCCCTAGAGAGGCAGACGGGGTGAGTGAGGGAGAAAGAGGAGAAGAAGAACGAGAGACAGAGCGAGAGAGAGAGAGATGGTGCAGTGGGTATGCAAGTATATTTGCACATACAAGGAATTGTTCTCTGTATAGGTGCTCACATAGACACATCTAAGATTTTAAAAAGTAAGAATAATGCAGTAATATAAATATAGTTAAAGTGTCGGAATATAACACAAGTACAAAAATATCGGCAAATTATTATACTCATATACAGTATGTGCATACTGTATGTAATAGTGCAGAGAATATGAATACAAGAATAAATACATAATATCAGCAATCTATGTGTATATATGAGTCCGTAGTAGTGCAAGAATGTAAATATACAATAAGAAATATCAACAAATTAGTGTGTTAGTGTGTATTACAATCCACCAGACATTTTGCTCGTAGTTATTTTTTATGTAGTTGGCAATATCAGCCATAAAAAGGAATAGTGAGCTGTGAAAAAGGATATTTGGATTCATACCCACAGAGACTTCATCATTTGTAATGTCAGCTGCATTAACACTGAAACTGGCTTCTAGATAGACGCTGACGTAGAAACCCCATCCCTGTTCCTCTACCTCCTCTGACTTCCCCTACAATGAGTCACATAGAGCGTCCTGTGCCTGGGGATGAGCCGCGGCCAGGCGTCTCCTCGGACACGTACAAGCCAGACGTATTCGTACGGGAAGTTGTTTCCTGTTGCTCTCGACCTTTCATCCACTTCTCCCCCACTCCACTCCCCCATTTTCCCGGCCTCTCCTGTCCTTTCTGATCTCTCTCCTCCTCCGTCTTCTGCCCTCCCTTCACCTC
>OMOT01039501.1:0-21699 GCA_900312575.1 Acanthochaenus luetkenii
GAGACAGACATGCTTGTGATAAATGGCGATATAAATAAATGAACGTGAACTTGCGTGAGCGTCATTAACCCTTGCGAGAGTTAACGGCGCTCACGTTCATTAGTTGCAAAATGATCCGTTCAGTTCACCGGAAATATGAGTGCGTTCAATGAACACCGCTCTTTTAGCGCATTCATGCACAACACTGGATATAGAGAGCTTTCAGGTGATTTAAAGCAGCCTAGTTAGCTAGCTAACGATGCCAAATGATGTCAAATGAACTGAGCTGACTGTTCTCAAGCTACAATTCAGAATGTTTTGGAGAAGAGGCTGGGACTAAACGTTAGAAAGACAAAACAGTTTGCTGTGTCACAGTAATTTAAATTGGGAAACAAATCTACCTCATCGGACCATTCACTTCTACTTATAACATTAATGAATTGACCTACACTGCCACTGTCTATCAATCAATCAATCTATCAATCTTTATTTATATAGCCCTTTTATACAAGTATGTCTCAAAGGGCTTTACATTGCATGCATCATATACATAGTACATCACACCATGCACCACACTACACACAAACACATATATTTGCATGTCTTTGACTGTGGGAGGAAACCGGAGCACCCGGAGGAAACCCACGCGAACACGGGGAGAACATGCAAACTCCACACAGAAAGGGCCATGCGAGATTTGAACCCAGGACCTTCTTGCTGTGAGGCGACAGTGCTAACCACTGCGCCACCGTGCCGCCCAAATATGCTATCAAATGTATGTCTTTCTTTCTTTTTTACATTATTTGCGCACATTGTGGGTTGCTAGGAGATACGATGCAACTTCAAAGCCTCCATAGAGCAATTTTCAAGGCTGTTGAATCCTTCACACCTGATAAAACCAATTTAACAAAATCGGTGGTCTTCAATCACAGAAAAATATTATTTTTTCCCAACCCTTAAAAATGTACTTTTCTGAGATAGATGGTCTTCATTTGACAACAGTGATCTATGCCCATGAGCAGTCATTCACATTTTGCAATCCGTCTTGCTTATCAGTTTTAATATAATAATATGTGTTTTGTGGTCCTTTCTCGTTTACAGAACAGATGTGTTCACTTGCAGTGACGTCTCTTTCTCAAGCTCCCTCCAACCAAACCACAGAGACCCCCTCTAACTTGCCAGAGGAAGAGATCACCGTAGGCATGAAGGTCCTGGCCAGGAGGAGGCCCTTGAACTGGCAACAGGGGGAAATACTGGACATTATAACAATGGGTAAGAAAATAAACAACTACTGATGCGTTGATGGAATACATTGAAATTGAGAAATGTTGAAAGTCTTTTTGACAGGTACTTGCCTGATATGGGGACCCATTTTCTACAGTTGTCACTAACCAGCCTAAAAATAGGGTTGTCAAAGTTGCATGTAAACACCTTAACCTGAATAAGACCTTTAACTGGAGTATGGCCATTGGCCAGTAGTCGAGTTACTCTATGCATGTAAACATAGCCACTGTTTTTGCTAGTATTGGCATTTTGGTAATTAGACCAGCTTCATTCATTGGCATTGTATCCTTCGCAGACGATGGTAAGTTGAAGTACAAGATTGGTTTCGTAGAGCAGGGGAGGTGCCTGTTCTCCGGACACCACATTGCCTTTGAGCACCGCCCAGTGCTGAATCAGCTGTGCATCGGTGCTCGTGTGGTGGCCAAGTACCAAGAAGCCAACCAATCCCATTTCTGCCCTGGTGTCCTGGGAGAGCTCCCCTCCAGAAAGAACCACATGAGGTGTGTGTGTATTTGTGAGTGAGAGTGCTTATCTCTAGGTCTCGCATTTTTTAAAGAAATGAAGGTGTCACAATTACTCTGATACAATCCAGTTTGATAGATTGTTTCAATAAAGCTATGGTTTGATAACAAATGTATTTTCCAGGTTCCTGGTCTTCTTCGATGATCACACTCCCTCCTATGTTTGCTTGCCTCTTCTTCATCTGGTGTGCCGACCATGTAAGTTAGACAGCAGAATATACTATTGTCACATCTCTTAATATTGCTCTTCCTCTGCCTCATCCATTTATCTGCCCTGAAAATGACACTCATCTGCACTACAGAAAAGACTCCATATTCATTTATTACACATCCACAATTGTTACACACATCAGGGTGGATCAAGTCAGAAGGTATTAGTTGGGTGCACCCATAGACAACCAGCAACATAACACCAAGTTGAGGTTACATCTGTTGCCTTGTCGGTATGTTGAAAATGTATACATTGATGCTACAGTTGAGCACTGATGGCAAAATAAGTCATTGAGGACAGATCTATCTTAAAGTGATGTATAATTTTAGTAGAACATATTTAACTTCTCAGCATCCACTGCCTCCATCGAGGTTTAGGAGGAGTCAACTTTCAATGTTGGCTACTGAAGCTTGGGGATCCACTGTTGCCACTGACATTCATGATAACTTTTTTACCCTCCAGTAATCTGTATTGATAATTGCAAACTGAAAAATTACTTCTTGAAAAGTTCAGGACACATAATGAAATATTACCTGGGTCTAAATTTCCTTGTTTGTAAGGTCGTGTTCATTCGTGCTTATTTTTTTTATTTTTTTATTTTTTTAACTGCCAGTGCAATCTCTGATACAAACTCTGATACCAATTTAGCTTTAGAGGGCCACAGTTCCTACTAGTGTAATACTAGGACATTCCAGTTAGTAGAGGTGCCAAACCCCTTGTTTCTTTCTCTTATCTGTGGCAGTGAAGAACGTTTTGGAGGATATTCCAGGCAACGCCCACAAGTATTTCATTAAGGAGTATCTAAAGGCCTGGCCGTACCCGCCCCAGACCCAGTACAAGGCTGGACAGACCATTAATGTGGAATTTAAAGGAGTGCAGAAGAAGTGTGAGGTGCATCAGATCGACTGCAGCTTGGTACATGTTGTTTTTCAGGTCAGAACCTTCAAATAACACAGTTCACCTGTTTTAGTATTATTTATTTCCACTTGGACACTTGTGATGTTCTTTTCCTGTTCTTTTTGGGTCATACTCAGGATGATCAACATGAGGAGTGGATCTACCGAGGCTCCATACGCCTGGAACACATAGCCAATATGATGAAACAGTTGGAGGAGGAGCATAAGGACAAACCTGCCTCAAAGCCCACAGTCACGGGTAAATTATAATCTAGTTCAGGAAAATTATAATCGATCTTGGGTTAATAATCATTTGTCTTTGGCCATTACTTGGGCTTGGAAAAATATTGTAAAAGAATAATAATCAGCCAGAGGTGATACGGTGAGCTTGCCTTTGGATTTGTGGAGAAGCATTACCTGAAACAAATGCAGTCCGAAATATCGCAAGATTCGCAATTATGAGTTGAGCTCACGTGAATGATCCAAAAACATTTAAAGGTCCCGCCACCATGGTACATAATATGAAGGACATTGTGTCGTCATCTGTCTGTCTGTCTGTGTGTAAACACATTCTTGTGAACACAATAACTAGTGTAGGAATATACCCTATGCCTTTGAATTTTAAATTTGAATACTTCCAAGAGCTCAAATATATTATTTTCTGAAAAAATTAAATACCTGTTAACATGACGTGTATGTGTATCTACAGACTACCGCTGATATCCCTGTTATAATGTAATCTTTTGTTTTATTTATTTATTTTGCTTTACTTATGTGTTTGTTTAATATTATTCTTACATTTATTTTTGTTTAAGAAAAAAAGAAATAAAAAGAAACGTCATACTTACACCACAGGTTCCCTATATAGAGGAGATGATCTAATTAGATTTTTGAGCACTTTGCTGCTACATTTGCATATTAATGAGGGAAAACTGATTTTCTGGAAACTGCTATAACTCCTTAATGCTTTAAGATATGGAGTTCATATTTATTCCACCCATGTGTTATGTGAAGACAAGTATGTTGCCATATAAATATTTGCATAATGCATTAATTAGCTTAATTAATGACCTAATTGGTTATGTTTAATATATCATGGTTTAATGGCTGGACATTAAGCAGCTCAAGTGTCTTGTTTTTTGTTTTAACAGTGAGATTGACCAATCACCGATCTGATCGTGCATTGAAATGATGCATTTAACCTGGACTTTCTACAAATGAACAACACATCATATAAAAAGTGCACAGCAAGCGTAACCAGTCAAATTTTAATATATGTGAGCTGTAAGTGTTCAACAGTTGAAAATTGCAAATCGATCACTCAAAACCCTCTGTTCAGAAAGGGAAAAAAACCGAGATGACCAAGTCTGTCTGCGCTGGCTCAACAGCAAGGATGGGCCCGTTCTTCCAAAAAAGACTCTTATTCAGTTGCTGTCAAATCGCATATAAGCCTAAATTAGGAATGGACACCTACAATGTGATCAAGCACTTGGATGATAATGTTATGATCAGTGGGCGAGTAATCGGTGAGCGACTGATCGCACAGTAAAGACGGCTGTGAAAGTTGCAATTTTATGATACCCCAGTTGCTGATGTGACGTTTAGGGGGCGAAGAACTGTGTTAACAATGTATGGTAAAGATTTTGTGTTGCGTTACTGTTCGGCATTTTGTGAAATTTAATAATAAAACGACTTTGATCAATGACATGCCTGATGTGCGTTTGTTCCTCTTCATTCTGCTGCTGCAGTACAAAATAGCTCTGTGCTGTTTGATTCCTAAAATAAAACAGCCATCGGAGAACTACTTCTGTAGGGTCTGTTTTGTTATTATGTCTGACAAACCGCACTGGAATGCATGCCAAGTCGTATTTACCACTTCAGAACTCAGAAGCAGGAGCTTAAGAGAAGCACCTGAAGGCAGTATAACTAAGACAGCTGTATATTTATCTGTGTCTGTTAGGCTATCATTTTGTTTTTATACTTCTGAATCAACTTCTGACTCAATGCATGTGCATATTGACATGTTGATTTACAAATTATAAACTCATGCATTATGTAATAACAGAGGTCATTGTCAGACAGGACAGGAATTTTATTACTAATATAAAGCAGCCAATTACTGACATTTACAGGTGGCCTGTTGCCTACCGTGCTTCCCTATTGCTAGCTTAGTTTGGTTATGTGTGAAGTTGCAGGTCTGTCATGAGGAAGGCCAACCCTGTTTTGGTTGTCTAGGATAGACCTTTTGGTTAAAAACAAATCAAGAAATGCTTTGGTTAAAGCTCTATATGATAACTGCACGTTAGCGGCTGCTCTGGTCAGAATTTCCAACTGTATTCAGTTTTTTACTGCCGTCGCACTTAACAAAGAAGCATGTGCTGCTTGTCCAGCTGGATCACAGTGTGTGAAAAGGGACGGAATGGTAACAATGTTCTGTTTTATAATTGTAATAATGTGTACCTTATACAGTGTTTCCCACAGGTTGACAACTTACTTGTAGCGTTGTCTTTACCTACAGTGACAGCAGTGTGTCCAGTCGAATCCAATGGTAAACAGGGGCAATATGCTAGTCTTTGCACTGCATTCATGTTCACTCTATCTGAGTGTTGGAACAGTTTTGCACCATCATTGTAATGTTATTCAAAAATATAATTAGCTGAGTTTTGACAGCTTAATACAGCTTGCTGACGCTTGTCTTTAATATACAATTATACACAATCTTGCTCCGCTACCTTGTGTTATCCGTTAAGGGCAAGTCAAGGATGACGAGAGCATCGACCACTACTCGTCCCAGTTCAGGTTAACCAAATTGAGACATGGAACACAATACCAGTGCATATAAGAGAGTGCAGCACTTTGTCTGCCTTTAAAGTACATTTAAAAGTATGGTTGAAGGAAAATCATGTAGACACTGAATATATTGTATATTATGTATATACGTATATATATATATTCTGAATTACTGATATTTACCATGCTGATATTTAACTGTTTTTAAGAGCAGTGTAAAAAAAAGTGACTACTGTTTACCAACATGTCCTCATGGTTTTACAGCATATTAGCAAATGCATGTATTGTATAATATAGATGCTGTAAAAGAGATGGTTCCTCGGGACTGATTGGTTTAATCAATTTGAGCAATTAAACATTTTGTGATAACAAATGAAAATGCCTTATCTCTAGTATGTGAAATGATGGTACAAGAAATGGGTTAAAACGTACAAAAAAATGTCTTGAAGACCATGGTGCCATGGCGACCGCACTGTGATACAAATATATATATATTTCTCTAAAAAGATGATGTGCAGTTAGGGGATTACTGTTGCACCAGCTCTCGCATTCTTTACTTGTAATGTTTTCCCTTTTGCTATATAGTACTGAAAGCATGCTTAAATATACTATCACTTTCTTTTACGTTTCTATTTGTTTTTAGTACGTTCCCCACTTATACCGTTTTTCTACGATATCACTGGACTATACAGTATGTGGTTGTTATACACTGATGAATCTGCCCACCTGAGCACGTCGGAGAGGGAAGAGAGAGAGATTGAAACCCTACCTTTCATTTATCAGCATGGGGAACGTGAGATCCCTGGCAAACGAGATGGACGAGCTCTCTGTTTTGGTCAGAACGGAATAAGCGGTAACTTTGCCAATTGTTTTAACTGTGATGTAATTGAGAGCGTGCTGTAAGAGTGGAGGCTTGTGTCTGTAGTCCAGATAGTGAACCGCTGGCTGTGCTCTTGCCTCCCTATTTCCTGCCTTGGGAGTTTTCACATGTGGTCGTTGTTTACATTCTGCCCTCGGCTGACACGCGTGTAGTGTGTGACATCACCCCCTCAGTTGTTGCAGGGTTTAAACATAGGGCCTTCGTGGTAATGTCTCCCACTCCGTCACTGCAAAGGGGTTGATTACTTATTGATTCAAAATATAGCAGCTTTTCATTTTAAATTAATTTAAAAAAAGAGAAAGAAGTAAAGTCCACTTTGACATTATTCTAATTTTATTGATTTGGGATTCAGACGGTAACGCCACAAAATGCGGGGAAAAGTCAAGGGGGTTGAAGACTTCCTGAAGGCACTGTAGCTCAGGACTTTGTGCAGTATATATAGTAACGCACTGTTTTTGGCTGTCTCTCAGGGTCAACTCAACAGACCGAACAGCTCAACATCAACCTCTAAACCAACAACGAGCAATTACACCGACACAACCAAGCAGGCAGTCGTCTCCAAGTTAGTGTAGTTAACATTTGTGTGGGTGAAATGTTGAGCATGCATGAACAGAATACGAGGCTGAATGTAGTTATTTTGATGAAGAATGGTACTTCACAAGTAGTTCTCTGTGGATTAGTATTCCATGGTCTTAATACAGGAATAATTGAAAATGTACGTGTTCTATTATGTATTTGTTGTACATGTTCATTATAGTTAGTGAGTTTGTCAGTGGCTCGGGTGGTAGTATATGGGGGCAATTACAGTGTTCTGATTTCTTTTATTAGCTTTTATTATAACATTTTGTTATGTTGTTTATTGTTTGCCGCTACTGTGACAGTTGAATTTCCGTCCACCATCTGTCTATGCGTGAAGAAGATCAAGTTATTTGAATAGTTCAACCTTTGGATGTGTAGGATTATGGAAAGTATCACTCACTTGGGGAGTTTTCACTCTCTCAATCATTAACACCTCGTCTGTCTCTCTCCTCTGTCTTTTTGTGTGTCGTGTGTGTGATGCTGGCAGAGCTGACCTGGGACTACAGATCTGTAATAGGTGGTGTTGGAGGTGTTTCAAGAGGTCGACGCTGTCTAAACTATGTTGTGGCTAATTGTGAAAGAATGTGAAATATTTGTTTTTTCAAAAAGTGTATATATTTGTATTACTGTTTCATGTGATATTTAAATAAATCCTTAAATAAAAACAATTTGGTTCTGTTTATAATTTAACCTTAATGTAACCAGTTTAGCCACATTATTTCCAAGGGAGAATAGTCAAACATAAATGTCTCCAACACACTACACTGACACTATCTAGTGGTTCTCTGACTTCATACACTTAGACCCAATGAGAGGAAATATGACATTTGACTTTAGTATTGAGTTGACTGGTTTATTGCCAAGAACTTTCAGGTCGGAGTTAGTCTTCAGATTGGTGCATAACAAGTCAAGCCAGCGACCATGATGGTTGTTTACGTACTGAACGCACATTACATTTTCCGCCAGGGAGGCGTAGCGCCACTAGTCTGAACCTGAACTAGCTAGCTGTGCTCGCTGGCTGCATGCTAGCAAGAGAGCTTTGAAATTTTGGCTAGTGAGAAGAAGGATTGTAAGAGGGAGTTGAAGCGTCACCACGGATTTCTTGTGGGACAAACGCACCGGCCTCGCTGCTAAAACGGTAAATATAATGTGCGGTGAATTCCTGCAATACAATAAGCCACAATCGAATCAAATTCTGACCAAATAGCTAGCGTAAGGTAGCCGTTTAGCTGATAAACGTAGGCTAAGATGGCGGTCAAATTAGTTACGTTAGCTAACGTTGCTAGCAAAACAGGCCAACTGCCTAGCCGTCGAACCTTCGTGAGCTTAGCTATTGTAACATTGCTGTTTGAAAAGAGGGATGCAATTTGCTTTTGGAGATTGACAAGCTTTTGTCCAACAGCTTATTGAAAGCAACGGCAGTGTTGCTAGTAAGTTCTGCACCATCTTACGAATAGATAGTCAAACGATAGCAAGTCAAACGTTAGCCGACGTTTGTAACGTTAACTACCGTTGTTTGTATGCAGCTGGTAAGCTAACGTTAACTTTAGTTAAGGCATAATTGTCAATATAAAGGCAGTTTGCTGTTTGTTTAGCTAACGGTACTTTAGTTCTGAGAGCGACGTTAGCTATTGTAAGCTAGATATGATCATGCTCTTCGGGGTTTTGAGACAACTGTATTTAAAAACCAGTTACCCATCACTGGATTTTACTGTAACGTTATTTCCAGGCTTCAAGCCCGCTCTAACAGTTGTCAATCTGTCTACCAGGCCACTATTTCTGTACGGGTTGATGGGTTGCTAAACCTTGGTGCACGTTTTGAGTAGCATGTGTTTCTAACCCCAATTTGTTTATCAAGCTGTTCGTCTCCTACCCAAATGCACAAACCGCTGACGCCTTGTTTATGTTCCTCAAAATGTCCTAAAGATGCCTCACACGAGACGGTACTCGTCCTCGGACAGAGACAGCCGAAACAGCTACCAAGATCGCTACCGGGACAGAGACCGAGGGCGCAGACAACGGCACCGGAGATCGCCGTCTTTCTCCTCTAGCAGCGACAGAGAAAAAGAGAAAGACCGAGACAGACGGGGACGGGGACACAAACAGGAAGGAAGTTTTGCACGCTCAAGGAGGTTTGTTTGTGTGGTTGGTGAGATGCATTTCCGTGGTCTCTATGCTGAAGATGTGTTTTATCTATCGTAGGTATAGTAGTAATCAGGGATGGGGGTTTGGGCCGTGTTTATTTTGTACTGTGTTTACTCTTTGAATTTTGACGTGTACCCGTGGTTAACCGAAACGTGACGTCATTGCCATAGATGACAACGATACTGGTCAGAAACCCATGTAGCTGCTAGTAGGTAAGCATGTAGTTATGAAGGATTAAGGTTTGGAGGTAAATATGGGTTAGATTATAATAGAATATACTTTACTGTTTCAAAACGTTTTCACAAGATAAACTAGTGTCATGAAATTCTAAGAAAACAGCCTTCCAACAGCATTATCAATATCGACAAAAATCAGTAAATTCTTCAACCATTTCGACATAGTGCTTAACAGTATCCTAATGTGAGACTTTGCAGAGTTTCAAAAGCTTGCTGAATAATCTGATCAAAAATAAAGCGTCTAATTAAATATAGGTTACTACGTAATTGTTACTCTTGAGACTATTTAAACTAGAAAAGTGTCTGAGCTTGTTGACCAGAATCATCATCAATAAATGATTGTTCATTGAGCCGGTACTCCCTCCGTTCACTCAAAACATACCATCATGTTCCATCACGTTGATGTCGTTGTTTTGTTAAATTCTTCCAGGGGTTAGCTTTTCTGACGCACCGCTCATTTTGATGCTGCTACATCCTTCACAATGTGGCATGTTGTGTAGGAGAATAGAATTTGAATTGGATAGAACGGACATCCCACTGTTTGCCGTGGTCATTTGACTAGTACACCATAACATGGTGCCTATGGCATTTTAAGGGTTAATTGCTATAGTGACAGCAGAAGTCTGAGCAGTAAGGCTGTAAAGTGTATCACACTGTGGCTAAACTAAAAAGGGTTAGTTTTGTAACATTACAAGATTATCTGTAACGACAAATTCTATGTGTTAGGAGTCTGCTGTGCAAGTCCGCCTACATGATGGATTCTCCCTGATGGTTCTCCCACCTGTACTGATGGGGTCCCGTTGTTCTAGATCTGCTCATCCAATTTTAAACCTTTTTTTTTTTTAAACTAAAAATTACAAAGAGAGAAAAACGTTTTTCTACTTAGTTGAATCCATCCTAAAGGGATAGTGTTTCATTTTTGTGTACAGACCCCCATCCCTATTAGTAATAGGATATCATTGTGCTTTTGTACAATACTGTTGACTTAAATCACAGTTGATTGTCAGTTTCCAGGCTTTAAAGTATGCCTCTTTCGTCTGATTCAGTCGTAGCTATGACAATCGTTCAGCAGAGCGCCGGCCGCTTGACCGAAGATACTGCGAGGGATACAGACGCTTGGATCAAAGCCGAGACCGTGAAAGGGAAAGGGAGCCACACGGAGCAGCTGAAAGTTACTATCCACGGGACTTCTCTCCAAGCATGTACGACTACCGACGCGGCCGTGAGAGGGAACGGGACGAGTCGTATCGGCGGAAAGGCAGCAGGCGTAAGCACAAACGAAGGCGGCGTAGAACCAGGTCCTATAGCCCATCATCCTCGGTGAGTACAGCCCGACCCGTGACTGTGTCTTAACCCTCTTTCCATCTCTCTGTCTCTTTCACTCAGATCTTTGTGTCTCTTTCTTTCTCTAACCCTTTCGTCTTCACAGCTCATGGACTTGGTAAGTAGGACAATCTTTATGTTTTGTTTTTGTTCTGTCGGCAGGATTTTATGTAACTTTTTTTTGTCTGAATGGGCTTTGCTTAAATTGGCATCTGACTTTGGTAGAACATCTTCAAATTTTGTGCAAAATACTTCTATAACAGTTGATGGATGATCAACCACCAATATTTGCTGCTCTGGAGATGCACAGTCAGCTGGGAAAGGCCTAAATACCTATGGTAATGGTAGGCTCCCAGAGCAGCGAGTGTTGAAGGTTGACTGCTCCTGAACTTCAATGGAGATGGGCCTGCTGAAAAGTGGAAATGTTCTATCAAAGTGAAACATTGCGTTAAATTCCGATTAGCTTTCTTTTTTATTGACATTTGAAATGTCCTAGATTTATTAACATTCAGTTTTGTGTGTGGGTTATGTATGGCCACACTTTTGTATAAATTAGGCATAAATAAAAAGTGAGCAACAGGTTTAATTTTATGTAGTAATATCTATTGGGCTTATCTATAACTATTTTCTGCTTGATTGCATATGGTCCTCTCATTTCCCATCTTGGATGATAGTCTTGTTTAATCTGAGAAGGCAACCTGATAAGTTTTGAATTAGTTATACTACTGTCTTTATAGTTTTTTGCGTTGATGAATGGATATGCCGGTTGCTTCCTTGTTTGTAAGCAGCTGTGGTTTAAAGGTAGAGGGGGGAGAGGAGCAGAGTACGACATGTGATCTTTGACTTGTTCCCCTGCACTATATCCCTATCGTTATATATTTCCTTCACGTGGTGTCATGCGTGAATCGCCCCATCACCAAACCCACCTACAACCACTACTACATCAACTACAACCACCACCCTCCTCCTCCCTCCTCCTCTACCTGTGCCGCCTGATGCCGTGGCTACGGCTGCCCCTGAAAACCCCCTGTCCCCTTCGGTCGTGTTGTGACCTGCTGATGGCGGTTTGGGTCTGAAAACAGCGGAGCGACAGCCGGACGCGGGCACTGAGTGTGAGGGACGACGAGGAAGGGCACCTGATCTGTCGGAGTGGGGACGTCCTGCAAGAGAGATGTACTCACTGCCACTACTCTATCGTAACCCTTCTCCATATGAGTATAAAAGCATAGAGCATTTACATGACATTGGAGTGCCTGATGATGCCTTGCTAGAATGCTCTTCGCTCTAGCTGAAAAAGCAGGGTGGATTGCAAGAATGTTGGAGATTTTAAGAGGGATTTTAGATACCATCTGCTTTTTGTTCTTAGGATCTTTAGCTGTGGAACATTTTCTATGTTTCACAGGTTACTTGACTTTCCTAAACTTAGCATCTCATGTGCAGTTGTTTATCGTCTGTCGCGTTTTAGTTTAAAACTGAGTTACAGGTTTAAATCTATAACTAATCCAGCTAGTTATCTCTCAGTATGTGGATTTCTTTTTTTTTCTTTTTTTCAGTAAACATCTCACATGCAACTCACCTATTTTGTTTTTCCTAGTACTAACAACATGCATACAGACACTGCATTTATATGAACACATTCTTTGCATCATTCACTTTTTAGTAGAAATACAAATATTTTTTTATTCTGTCCAGTTTTAAGGCAAACCACAGCCACGTCTTGACAGGATGTGCCCTTATATTCGATGGCTGCAATTGGTCATCATGAAGGGAGCACTCTATTTGCCCTGTCATTATTTTCTTTACATGTATTGTAGTGCGATGTATTTAATTATCATAGATGAACTCAAGTGTTTCAAGCCTGCCAGGTTGAATAGGCAGCCATTTGAAAGGGGGATGGGCGCTAGCATTGATACGCCTGTCACACTTTTGCATTATGTATCCCTACTTTGGTCCACATGTCTAATTCTCTTGTTCCTTCTCTCCCGCTTTCTTTCTCTCCCTTTTCTCTCTGTCTTGTCTTGCAGATGAGATTGTCAGCACTCTGGGGGAAGGCACCTTCGGGAGGGTGATGCAATGTATTGACCATCGCAGGTGTGTATTAGGTGAAACCGAAAAACTAGCTTAGCTTCTCTCTTGAGAGCCTCTCTGGGGTCCTATTTGTAAGACCTCGATACCTGTTCACTCTGCTTGGGTTTGAGAAACGTGTGTTTTTACATAGTAGTTGTCAGTGGTTAGATTTAAGCCGAATGAGTTAGTATTCAACATCCAGCCTTGTCTTTTGTTTACTGTTCCCAATGAGTAGCTGGTATTAAAACTCCTCTGTGTGTTCTACCCCAGCTTTAGCAGATCCCGTTTTTGTTGCTGCTCTGGTTTTGTGTTTGCATGTCACTGTTTTACTGCAGGCGGATTAGCTCCACTGTATTTTAGCCTGCTGTGACTGGGCCTCTGTGAAAACTGTGCCTCTTACAGATTAGATCAGATATCAGATGAATTATGGAAGAAGCATTGTCCTATGGCAGTGCTAGAAATGCACACCAAGGAAGTTCGTTTTCATGGTCAGGGCCTTTAGCAAGTGATACTTTGATGCAAATTAAATGTTGATGTCTATCCAGCACCGTTGGAACTGTATTAACTAGATGGAACCATTGGATGATTGCTAGGAGGGAGGAGTGACTTCTCATCCTATAACTGATAGGGATGCACTGATTGATAGGCCTGCGATCGAAATCGTCCCGCCTATTAAACAGTTGTCAATTCACCATTCAATTTTGTATCTAGACTTAATATTTCTCACACACACACACACACACACACAAAAGGGGGGGGGTTATCGGCAGATACGGCTGGCACAATATTGGAAATCGGTATGGGCTCCCAAAGTCCATATTGGTGCATCCCATATACCTGATATTGAGATCTCTTTCCCATAGAATCTCTACTTCTACTAGGTCGGCTGAATCGTTTTTCTCCTACACCCTAATAGATGACTGTTCCACGTAGTGTTTTATTGTTTGTGCGACTGTTAAGGTTCATAACAATTGTCATAGTCAAATTATTTGACTGTGTTATTGCTAAACT
Organism: Acanthochaenus luetkenii; assembly: GCA_900312575.1. NCBI lineage: Eukaryota > Metazoa > Chordata > Actinopteri > Beryciformes > Stephanoberycidae > Acanthochaenus > Acanthochaenus luetkenii. The sequence continues at coordinate 13,923 of OMOT01039501.1, forward strand.
CTATTTTGCTGCATACTATATTGTGTTAAACAGGGGAGGAACCCATGTTGCTCTGAAAATTATCAAGAATGTGGAGAAGTACAAGGAGGCAGCTCGACTGGAGATCAACGTACTAGAGAGGATCAATGAGAAAGACCCTGAAAACAAATAGTGAGTTCTGACGGAGTACGGCTTGTGGTACTGAAGTTACATCAACGTTTTGCCATCAAAATTAATGTGCACTATATGTATTTAATTTGTTGAGCAAGAAATTATTTATATTTCAACCGTAATCCATAATCTTTTCACCCTTACCCAAACAGCTATTTTGTTTCCCAGTTTGGCAGTTTACTTTGGCAGGGGGTGTGGCTGCATTGTTATTGACATTTAATGTAGCAAGTTCAGTGTATCACATTTTTTCCAGACACTAATAAGACTAGCATTGGCTAACTTCATACAGCAACATCAGCTGACTATTGCACTGCCATCTGATTATCGCTGCTTAAGTGAAGCTAATTACAAATTGGTTAACCTCAGCATATCGTGTAGGCTACATTTTTAACTTTTCCTCTAGTTAGTTTGTGTCAGCATATAAGAGCACGACTCGAAGGAGCACTGACTGACTGACCTATACCATTTGCTGCATCATAGGCACAATGAATTGTGGACTCTGTAGTTCATCAACACCCTTTCTTTTGCCTGACAGCATTAATCGTAAATTATTATTATTATTATTTCTTTTTTAAACAACATGGATGACAAACGCCAGGTTTGAAAATTAAAGTATACTTGGGTGGTCATTAATTGAAATGTGTGGGCAAACATATGGGAAACACTGCGGTATAGATTATACACTGCATCATCGTTAAACCTTCTCTCCTCTTTTCTTCCAGCCTGTGTGTTCAAATGTATGACTGGTTTGACTACCACGGCCACATGTGCATCTCCTTTGAGTTGCTAGCTCTCAGCACCTTTGACTTCCTAAAGGAAAACAACTACCTCCCCTACTCAATCAGCCAGGTCAGACACATGGCCTACCAGATCTGTCTCGCAGTCAAGTGTAAGTACATGATGGAATATTCAGATTTTCATTTATCCGTTTTTTAATGTACTTTATCACATTTTAGTTGGTGAGAGAATCTGATCAGCAGAGAATTATAACCACAGACGCAGGCCATTAAATATTTCTTGGCATTCCTTGTATGCTATTCCAGGAAATCACATAGGTACATTCAATATGACCACCATCCTTGTCATGAATAATAATTTGTCCCAGTAATGTAGGGCATTCAAAGACACTTTTCAGCGGGCAACATATGATAACATCAAAGTAACAGAAAATAACAATCACAAAGGCACAGCATATAGCAAATGTAAAACTCAACATATCAACAAGTACTTAAACTAAACAATACAGCATGTTCAGCATTAGAGAGACGAACACTTTCATAATGACAATGCACAGTCCTACAGGCTTCACTTGTATGTTGTAACAAGCCTTTGGTCCTAAAATCCCAAAATAAAGTCTGGAGTTCCAACAACCACATCCTCATTCATTCATTGCTCTTTATCCCTCCACCCCCATCACTCACCTACATGTGGAGTGGCTTGAGTAGCCTGTAGCTGCATGAGGGCGTTGCTGGTTTAAAGACCATCCTGAGGACTGTGCAGCTATTGGTTATCAAGCTTCTCAGGCATAAAATATTGATCTAGCATCACTGGCCATGTCTCTTTTGAAGTTCACGTTAAAGACCCAAATGGCAAAATCCATCTGAATTTTATTGGTTGTATTATCCTCAATGTTCTTTTGCTGTACTTATTGCATTTTCTTAAATAGTCTGTGTTTGTAAATTTAGTAAAATTGGTAAAAGGGGATCAGAGTTCAGCATGCTGAGAAACTTCATATCATTTACGCCATTGGTTATCAGATGTGAAACGCTAAAGGAGCCATTTATTCTAACGCTGTTTTGTTTTTTCCTCCATAGTTCTCCATGACAATAAGCTGACACACACTGATCTGAAGCCTGAGAACATCCTGTTTGTCAACTCAGACTTCACAATGACCTACAACGTGGAGAAGGTGAGAGTAGGATGCAATGGAATGGGGCAGTCAACTAGGGATGCAATGGTTTGAGATGTGTATGATTTAGAAAAAATGATGGTTTTAAAATTATTGTTAAGCGGTGCGTGTAAGCTACGGTGGCAGCCTCTGCGGGCTGTGCCGACACTGCAAAGACCCACTTTGACACAGAACTATAAATCAGCCTTTTGTGTAATTGGTTGGTCTTTTACACCAAGCCTATACTTGGAAACTTTAGCGTCTGCTAAGTAATGTAATGTAATGGAAACAGTTTAATCAATACAGTTGGAATGAGCAAATGGGAAGTTAATTATTGCACCAAACCCCCAATGATATCACAGACAGACAGCCCTACAACGATGGGAAGATGCATTGATAAGAAGAAATAAAACTTTGTTTGAACTAGATTGCATGCCGTTTTGGTGAGCTTTTTAAAACAAAGTAATTGACAGATGGAGTCCTGCTTTGTTGATGTTGGTTTACGTTACATTGAAAGCCCAACTCTTAACTCGTTGCTACTTCATTGATTGTGACCATTTTATATTTAATCTCCTACCAGCTTTTAAGTTTCATTAAGCTACATGCCACCATTTACCTTGACTTGATCATGCAAGGAAATATAATAATAATTTATCCTTTATTGGCACACACATGCACAGAGCACCGCACACACTTAGTGAAATTATTCTCTGCATTTAACCCATCACGGATCCCCCCCGGATACACACAAGTAATTGCACAACACACACATGCTAGGGGGGCCCGGAGCAGAGGGCTGCCATTATGGCAAATATGGTGATTTAGAAGATGCTGTAGCAAGTTAGATGTCTTTCACCCTTTGGAAGCCATGTTTTGCAAATTGGGTATTTGTAATAAGGCTGCATTCAGGAGCATGGAACTGTAGACAGATACAGTAGATTCTAAAATGTTTACGCATAGAAAACCGTGGTGTTTTAAAGCATGGTCAATAGTAACATGGGTTAATTGCTGCATTTCTACAGGAAACACAAACGTCAGTCCCTGCCAATATTTAACAGTATTTTGCAGGTGGAGTGAATGGCTGGACGAGAGGACAGTGAGGCTCTAGTCATTTCTGTTTTCGCTGAACAAGTTTATTTTATTTTATTCTGTTTTGTCTTGAATGGACATTTTTGTATTACGTATTGCCTGGAGGTCCAACGAATAAACATGCAATACCTGCAGTTAGAGTTTGGGAGAATTGTTTGTCACACTGCAGAAAAAGTAAAGCTAGAGAGATTTTACATTGGACTCCTACTATAAAGTGACTACATTTACATAATACTTTGTAGCAAATTATCAGTAAAGATCAACAGTTCTAAGACAGACACTTATATTTTCTTCCTTGCAGAAGCGAGATGAGCGGACGGTTAAGAGCACGGCAGTGCGGGTGGTGGACTTTGGCAGTGCCACCTTCGACCACGAGCATCACAGCACCATTGTGTCCACGCGGCACTACCGTGCCCCTGAGGTCATACTGGGTGAGTATGACAATAGACACTTGGTGTGCCCTTGTGGTAATAAAGAAACACACTGCAGGGTGGTGATCTTATTACAGAACCTTGTTCCAAATAAAATTTCCAATATGCAATGCAACCTGCCAAACCTGGTTGGGTGGCAGTGACTCACGAGGTAGAGTTCCTGCCCAGGGTCGAGTCCATCTCCTTCCAGGGGAATAAATCAGTCATAGTGTCTTTGAGCAAGACACCTAACCCCAAACTGGTCACGTTGGAGCAGGTTTGCGCCTTGCATGGCTGCCACCGCCAACGGTATTACGATGTGTAAGTCGCTTTGGATAAAAGCCGTAATGTAATTAACAGGTTTCCGTCATTTCCGCCACACGTGTCTCCACCATGTTTGTTTACAAAAGCGTAACAAACAAGTATAAAGTCACCAAAGCCACGGAGAATATAGACTGGGACTCTTGCCTAAATAAATATGGAGAAATCTTGGAGCGTTACAAGTTGCAGTAACTGTCATATGCGGTAAACATTTACCATGCAATGTTAATAAGAGAGTTACGGTAATACAGAGACATGTAGAGTAGACGGATATGGACAGATAGAGTAAACGTGTTGTGCCAAGTTACTAAGTGTTTAAATAAAAGCCATTGTTCGGATAAAAGACTCCGTCATCATTTTGCAGTAACCATCTGCTGATGTAACTTAGGAAAGGACTATCCTCTAGGGCTGCCTTCCGCCCAATGCATGCTGGGATAGGCTCCAGCCCCCCGTGACCCTAAATAGGAGTAAGCGGGTATAGACGATGGATGGCTGGATGGATATCCACTAGGGATGGGCAGATCGAAACTGGTATTGATACTTAGATACTCACATGCTACTCATTGCTCGATGCCCATTAGAAAGTATCGCAAGTTATTTTTAATCCAAAATGGGGTTGTGTCACTCAAGTGTCATAGTTTCACTACTAGGTGGGAAACTCCCCAGTTCCCAGGTGTCTTGAAGGCAGCCTTACAATCTCCAAGAAGTGAGAAAGCAGTCATGAAGGGGCTTTAGTTTCATGGACAGTTTACAATGTCCAGAGGTTTTACAAGACTATTTCTCAACATGTTAAAAAAACCACTTATTATTACTTACTTATTAATTAATATATGGCTGTTTGCCTCTTTTTGTAATTTCTCTTCTGATACACGTGTGTTGGTCATGTTAAATGAAAAGTACATTAATATAACTGCTTTGGGGTCAATTCTTAATGTAAACATTAATATTTTTAGTAATGCATCAGGTTAGAGGGTTAAGTTGCTATTCAGGGATTCTGCTCTGTTCATGGAATTAGATGTTATTTCAACGGCATTCATGGTGCCGTGCGGGACCACCCTATTGCAGTGGGGTATTTCGCACACTGGTTAAAATGCTTTGTTGTTGTTTGACTTAATTTGGGATGATAGCAAGAATTAATCCCATAGGTCATGGGTATTATGTATTATCCATACATAACACAATTCTCCTGCATTTTTCTCAGTCTCACAATTTATTATATGTTTTTGTCCCTCAGAGCTGGGATGGACCCAGCCTTGTGACGTGTGGAGCATCGGCTGTATCCTGTTTGAGTACTACCTGGGCTTCACCTTGTTTCAGGTACAACAACACCCTGCTGCTGCCAACTGGCTGCAAGCAGGACGTTGGCCTCATTCAGGTTTTAAGATGGGAGGAGGAGGAGGACAGTGAGTTGGTTGGTCAATTGACTGGCCTGATCTGACTAAATAGTAAAATAAAGTACAAGTGTAATTCAGTCACACAGACAGCATGCATGTGTAGAACACACACACGTGCGCACATAGCAGCAGCAGGCAAAACCTAACCCTGCTAATCTGGTAGGGAGTCCTTGGTTGTTGTTTTTGGCTATCTGTCCTGAAACCATATGTAGCAGCAGAACCCGCAGTAGTTCAACCCTGATTATGTTCATTCTGAGTCTCCTTCTCTGTGAAAATGATGGTTGCCTAAATGAAGATTAATTCATATTTCCTTCAGACTCATGACAACAGGGAGCATCTGGCCATGATGGAGAGAATCCTGGGACCAGTGCCTTCCAGGATGATTCGCAAGACACGGTCAGAAACATAACTTTATTCCATCAAACATGCAGCTATATATATATATCCTCTCTCTCTCTCTTCTCTCTCTCTATCTATCTATCTATCTATCTATCTATCTATCTATCTATCTATCTATCTATCTATCTATCTATCTATCTATCTATATATACACACACACACACACAAAATCTGCTCACAAAGACATGCAAACATGTGTTTGTGTAGTGTAGTATATGATGTGATGTACTATGTATATGATGCATGGAATGTAAAGCCCTTTGAGACATGCTTGTATAAAAGGGCTATATAAATCAAACTTGATTGATTTACTTATTCTCCTGGCCCCTCAGGAAGCAGAAGTACTTCTACCGTGGCCGTCTGGACTGGGACGAGAGCTCCTCAGCTGGGAAATACGTCAGGGAGAACTGTAAACCCTTGCGGGTAAGAGTAGTGGAGGGGTAGCCAGAAAGGAATTAATCGACATGATGATTAGCAGGGCCCAAAAGTGCAAACGGTGCATTGTTTTGTAAGAACAACAGTTTATTTTGTTTATCTCTCTTGCTTATCTATTACTCCATCTATTTCTATTCCCCCTCTTTCTTTGTCTCATCTCCCCTCTCTGTCCTTCCTTCTTTCTTTCTTTCCTCCCTGTCTCTGTTAGCGGTACCTGCTGTCGGAGGCGGAGGAGCACCACCAGTTGTTCGACTTGATTGAAAGCATGCTGGAGTACGAGCCCTCCAAGAGGCTGGCGTTGGCCGACTCCCTCAAACACCCTTTCTTCGAGGGCGGGGGACTGGCTGAGGCAACAGTCAGCAAGAGTTGGGAGGGTAACCGGGACATCAGCCGGTGACCCATGAGCCCCAATAGACTCTGAATGACAGAGGAGATTACGTTTTTTTAAATTTTATGTGGAGCAGAGCGATGCGGTGACTTAAGGTGGAGCTGTTGAATTGATAGGAGCTTCTGATGTTTTCTGTCATTCATCGTTGAAGCATGGACATAACGTCTTGCTCCCTCCTCCCTGCTCCTCTGACTTCCACCTCTGCAGCCACAGGAGTCTTGTCTTTGCAGCAGAGGGAACAAAACAAACCGAGAAAGACTGGAAGAGAGCCAAAATAAATCTTAACTCTTTCAGTCTCAACAGAGGACAAATGTCCAAGGGAAGACTGCTTTTACCCAAACAGTATGCAGCTCCGGTCCTCCTTTTTGACTTCCTCCCATCTTCCTTCCTTCCATCCTTCGTCCCCTCCTTCCATCAGCATGTAAAGAAAATAACTGACCTTTCTGAGGAAATGAGCACTACCGTCATAAAAACTCAGTTTTGGGGAAAAAATTCTTCAGAATCTGAAGTTTGAGGAAAGATTGAAAAGGAGATAGAGCTGTATACGCAAGTCTTCACCCGCATATTTCTAAACACATTTTGGAGACACCCTGTGATCATCGGAGACATGCAAGATGTTATATTATGCTAACCATCAAATAATTCAAATGTAATAATCACATTTCCTTGTTTGTGCAAGGCAGATGCAGCAGGGAAAACATCATTTATGTGGCTGTGAAAACAAAGGAGAGCAAACTAATGAAATATTTCTTCACAAGTGACAGTTCCAAAGTAAAAAAAACAAAACAATCTTGAGAATATCTCCAGCAGTGAAAAGTGTCAACTTTTTCTTCACGTTTTGTCACGTGACACGTGCACTTTCCTTGCGTATCATTATTCATACGTTTCTTTCATGTATAAAATGAGCGTCCCTTATATGGAGACTCTTACCATCCATCCATTTGGCCTTTTATTAGCCAATGAGATGGTAATGGTGATAGACACTCCACACACATAGGCCTCTATAGCCTGTATCATTGATAGATCTATCTGTTTCTGTTACATTATACAATGCTTTTTGTGTGTGTGTAGGGGTGGGGGTGGTGTGGGTGACACTTGGACATTAATGTATTGCTCAATGACTTATTTTCTTAGTAGTTCTTCCTCATTATTAGTCTTGGGAACATTCTCACATACTTCCAAACACACATGAACTGCCTTTTTTCCATGTGTGACATGGTCAGACCTGTGGTCTCCATTGAGATTAAGCACACAGCTCTTGCTGGTAACCAATGAACCACATACAATTCCTGTTTACGATATT
>OMOT01039503.1:0-11618 GCA_900312575.1 Acanthochaenus luetkenii
TGGATGGAGGAGATGATTAAGGTAAATATATTTTACAGGTTAAGGAGAAGGTTAAGGTAAGTGTATTTTGCAGGCTATTAAGATGGTTAAGGGTTGGTTAAGGTTAGAATTAGGATAGGTTTAGGTTAGGGTTAAAGTTAGTTTTGGGTTAGGGTTTAGGTTTAGGGTTAAGATTAGAATTAGGATTAGGTAGCCTATAGGTTCGGGTAAATGTTAATATGTTAAGCCTGACGTTACTGACATTATCATTAATTTATCCTTTATTGTCACACACACATGCACAGAGCACCGCACACACCTAGTGAAATTATTCTCTGCATTTAACCCATCACGGATCCCCCCTGGATACACACAAGTAATTGCACAACACACACATGCTAGGGGGGCCCGGAGCAGAGGGCTGCCATTATGGCGCCCGGGGAGCAGGTGTCTTTTGGGGTTAGGTGTCTTGCTCAAGGACACTACGACAGATTTATCCCCGGGAGGAGCTGGACTCGAACCGCCGACCTTGCGGTTGCGGGACGGGAGCTCTTCCTCCTGAGCTACTGCCGCCCCATTATGCCGCCCCCATTATGCACCTCTTGCTGATTTCCACTGACTACATTATTATTTTTTAATTAACGCATCCTGTTGGAAAGTCCGCTCGGCTCGCACTATGTTCTGGAGATGTTTCAGAATCCAAATATCATATTCCATAATACAAAATATTATATTAGAGAGTGAGAGTCGCTTTTGTTTTCCATCGGAATAGTGTATTTTTGAGAACTAAGTACGGTGGCCGCTAGGGGAAAATGCACTGCAAATAGAGGAAACACAAGCAAAAGAACAAAACATATGCAGCAATTTCAAAACACATATGCTGCAAATTCAGAAAAAGCATGCAAATACAAAAACACAAGCAAATCTCAAAACAAAACGGAATTGCTTCACAACGAATCAGAAATGTTTCATCCGGACACAAAAGACTGTCAAACCATTGAAAACACAGACCCATATGGACCTGAACACTGATCGGTCTTTCTGTCTTGTCTGTCTGTTATTCATGGAACTTTCTTTTCACAGAATTGTGAATTTCGCCAACCTAAATGTGAAAAGTGACTTGAAATGTTTGTAGTAGACCAATGTGTCCATGTGGAGGTCTGGGTCCATGTTTTCAATGGTCTGACAAGTCTTTTGTGTCCTGATGAACCATTTCCATTTAGTTGTGAGGCCCTTCCATTTTGTTTTGAGATTTGCTTGTGTTTCTGTATTTGCATGCGTTTTCTGAATTTGCATCATGTTTCTCGATGCAGCATATGTGTTCTGAAATTGGTGCATATGTTTTGTACTTTTGCTTGTGTTTCCACTATTTGCAGTGCATTTGCCCCTAGCAGCCACCGTAACTAAGCATTATAGTATACTAGTATTGTGTGTGTGTGTCACACTCACTTTCCAGCAGCATACACCTCAGCCGTGTCGAAGAGATTGATTCCGTTCTCATATGCTAACGTCATCAGCTCCTCGGCCGTCTTCAACAGGACAGTTAGACAGGTAGAGATGAAGATGAGGATAGCGTGAAATCATTGTATTCAGAAACTGTCACACTGCTTGAAGATCGTTCCCCCAGGTTTCATCAAAATCAGTGGTGTCTGACACATCGCATGGGATGGACAGATGAATGAACAAATGGAAACTGACCCATATTCCAACCAAAAGAAACTGACTATATCATAGGCTTCGTTTCCACTGCAGCTGAAAGTGTCCCAATTCAGATTTGTCTACCCTCCCATGTGACACAGATCTGATGTTTTCTAATGAGTGTGAACAGCTGCATTTATTTCAATTCCCATCTGGACCACTTGGATATGTAGCACAAAATGTGAATCCTGAGGCATGCAACCAACTTGTATTTGAAAGCTTAAATCAGAATGTGTCTGCATTGCTGTGATAATACATCATTCACTTGAGACAATGGTCATGATTTTGTCAGCTTGGCTGTGCCAGCGTTAGCATGGAGGACAACCAGACACAACAAAGTGAAGAAAGCCAAATAGCCAACTTGATTAGTAATCTGAGAGACGTCTCAATTTAGTCAAAGCTCCATGCCACATAACTGAAATGTGCAGGAAACAAGTGGGAGAAGCGTAGGTCTTTTGTTATTGTTACTCTGCTCACAGTGTGTCTTTTCAACAACGCTGTCAGATCATATTGGTGTGGGACATGGGCTACATCTTAGAATAGATATGAACAGTCATCCAAAAAAGATACAAGCTGCAGCTGACTTCATAAACAGTTATTCATCCTATAGCATCCTAGTGTGTTGTACATTCAAGTTGTATCGTATTTCCCGACGTCCAGGTCAGGCTTGGTGAAGCTGTACATGATGTATCGAAAGAAAACAGTCAGCAGTAGCTCTTCTCTCCTACCTCATCTGTTATCTGGCCTCCGAAGGTAACCCACGTGCCTGCATAGAGAGGAAAAACAAAATGTGTGTGCGTATTAATCCTTCTGTCTTTAAGACCGGTATTCTCTCTGGAATCCTTTTGGCTTGACTTGTTTTCATCACAGGCAATGATCATGATGTTGTTCATTATGTACTTTCCCTGTCCCCCTACACACATGCACACGCACACACACACACACACAGACCACACTCACCTAATCCAAGACAGGACACCCTCAGTCCAGATTTGCCCAGATTTCTGTTGACAGAAAAAAATCATATTCCAGTGAGAACAGGTCATGGTTTATAAATCACTTAAGTGCAGTTAGAAGACAACCATAATGGAATAAGAGAGAACGATCAATATCACAACTCTGGACACATTGACCCAGACTAAACAATGTCTGGCTTTGTCTTCATCGAGACATTGGGATTTGCATTGCTCTGTGTTATATACTGCACAACAAAGGAAACACATTGATCTTCTGAGGTCAGTAGATGCAGACGATGATGTGATGGGAGAGACAGGGAGCAGTAGGCGAACCTCCTCCAATTTTTCATTTTCATTTGTATGTAACCTTTATTTACTACTGGGAAAACACAGTGAGAGAGAGTCCCAGGTTTACACATACAGTACATGGAGAGAAACACATATATAAGAAAGACACAAACAATATTTTAATCAACAATTAAAACCAGGGATGTTGTGGAGGGTAAACCCACCTTTTTATTTACAGAATACAGTTTAACCACCTTTTCCAACCACCGTTGGACATAAATATGTTGGCAGTAAATTAGCAGAATACATCATAGTAATTACAGATATATGTCCTTTGCCAGTCTTTTAAGGGAAAACAAACAATGGCATGCCTTTCTGAAAATATAATTGAGTTTAATTGGTGGTTGTTTGCCTTATGATGATCACCAACTGGAGGTCATAGTTTACCCTCCTTTTAGAGTATTTAACACTACATCATAGATTAAAACATTCACCAAACATAATTTAAAACCCTCACATTCAAAGTTGATCAGGTTTTTTATCAGATGTCTGAATTGTCCCATCCCCGCAGCAAGCCTCAGGGTAAGCTGCAATTTGGTTCCAGGTATATGGAGCACAAATTGTAAAAGCAGTCTTTCCCAGGTCCGTGCTAACCCAAGAAACCTGCAGCACCAGTCAACCAATCCAAGCCAACACAAGATATGATGGTCATTTTGGGAGAAGAACTTGATAAATAAATAGAAACCACCGCTGATCTCTTCTCACATAAAGAGAGGGCCAGCCCAGTTTTTCATATAGAATACAGTTTGAGGTATCATTGGCCTGCAGTTCTAAATCTACTGTGAGAGCCGAACGGTAGACAGCATCTAGGGATGAGGAGTGGAGGTCACCACACATCTGTAGATTACATTACCATAGTCTATAACAGATAGAGGTTGCTTTCACAATATTCTGCCTACTGAACATGGGGAAACTTCTTGTTTCTATACAAAAAGCTTCATTCTCAATTTTTCGGTCAAAGTATCAACGTGGGTCCAAAACGTCAAATCTGTCATCAATCCATATACCTAAATATTTCTATTGAGGGAGTCTCTCAAAATGAGCACCATTAAGAGAATTCATCCGCAAGAGTTAGTAATCACGTAATGTTTCTGAACAACATATTGAGTTTCATCAGAATTCAGAGCATGTTTAAGAGCTTTTTGCCGAGCACTCAAGGTGAGCTGCAGGTTGTTGATAGCCAGTTGTATAGACAACATAACAGTATGCATAACAGTAAAGTGTCCAATATAAGAGCAGGTGAACAGCTTGAGTTCAACCTCGAAGGCTAGATTCTGGATATACTGTATGCAGTCTGGCCGTAGAGGATCAATCAAACGGATGGAGGGTAAATGTGTGTTTGTCAGTTGTACAGAGGCAGACATTAGTCAGGCAAAGCTGAACTAAAGCCACTCGGTAGCCTTGGATACAGCCAGGGAGGAGGCGGGGAAGCAATCCTATTCTCTGCTGTGTTTTTGTTTCCTCATTCCTCTGGGCTGATGGTCAGCCAAGGTTGCACATCTCTTTTCTTACCAGCCACGAGCCACAACAGCTAAGGCCATCCTCTCACCACCCACCTGTCTTCATCCTCTTACTTTAGTATCTGTCTTTCGCTGTACACCAAGTATTTAACCCTGAAATTCTGAAGCTTGAATGGCTGAATGCTTGAGTGTCGCAGATAGAAAATGTACGCAACAACCTTCACAGACAATAGAACTACCGCCAACATAAAGCTGCAAGAAGTCTGTGGGTTACCTTGGGAAATGAAAAGAGCTCACTGAATTGACTTCTGTTACTCATTTGAAAGCAAAGAGAAGAGAACATTCTAGGTCTCAGGCCTGTGCTGATGGACTAACAGAGCTGTGGATCAGGTGAAATGACTGAATGTGCTCCCTTTTGATTTGGCTTCAAAAGCAGACATCAAAACCTCTCTCACAGGCAAACAATCACTCATGAACACTCACACAAAAACATACACACACCTACACACAAACTAAAGCTCTATGACACATCCTGTCGTCCTGTGAAAACATTTTCCAAACACATACGTGAACTGCACATATGATGTAATTTTAAAGCTACACTGGGGAAGAGACGTTTTATCAGCATAAATCAAAATGTGGGGCTGCAACAGAAAAGAGCGTTCTATCTCCACTAATTGAGATGCTGTAAACTCACCCTATTTTTTTCAATTACATTTTGGTGTCGGTATGGTCACTGATGGGAAATGTTCTCCACACCGGAAGTGATTAATTGAAACTTAAGTGTCTCCTAAACAGCAGTGAGCGAGCGCTCCGTCCAGAGAAAGCTGGACTCACCAACAATGGCTGAACCGCTTCACCACCTCCACCCCCACCACACACTAAGAGGAACCATTTAGTTTAATCACTTAAATTTACAGGATTTCTGGGTAATGAAGTCCTTCAATCTCCAAAAATACAAGGTTGGTCTGTTAGTCCATCAAACGACAGGTCTGATTTTGATTAAATGTGTGTTCCAGTGTTTATAAGAAAGACACACTGATTTGCCTATTGGTGGCACTATAATTAAAGGGCAAACATGGTATATCAGGCACCACTGGTCTAATTTTGATGAAACTTGGAGGGACGATGCATTTTGGCACTTTGTTTTCACGTGAAAAAACTACACTGATTGGCCTGATGGGAGGGCCATAACTGCTACACCACCGGTCAGATTTTGACTAAATTTAGAGGCATAGATGTTGGAAGTAGGGGTGCGGGGGGGGCGATATTGACTTATTGGTTTTACAGACAAATAACGGGTCTGACGGAAAGCGAACAACATGAGACATTGCCCACACGGTAACAGCAGCCTGAAGTAGCTGAACAGCAAAAGGAGGCAACGCCAGTGAAACTGCATTTGTTGAGGAGCTTCACACCGTAACAGCAAAAAGGAGGTGAATTCATGAATGTTCAACAAAACTTTATAGCTTGTTTGGCTGCTCATTAAATTTTGATGCTCCTGAGTAGATATATAGTTACACATCTATCTGACAAATATTTTCAAATACGAAGCAACAAACGTTATGGTTTCATGTTGAAATAGTTAGAATTTTTTAAGGTTTACGTTTTATACTATTGAAAGCTACTGCGTGAGCTTTTTGATATCATAAATAACTGTTGTGGTATTTTGTTAATCTGTTTAACTTCACTTTTGGGCTGAAGTCGATTGCCCACTGCAACACACTGAGCATTGGATGTTGGAACTGTACGCTGCTGTAGTCTATAACATTTTCTATGCTATCCCAGTTGTTCATTTGGATTTATTAGCCACTCAATTAGTTTCTAAGCAGATTAAATAGTCTTGTCACCGCAACCCTGACCCACATAAGCGGCTAGAAAATGGATGGATGATTTGCTTTCACAATATTCTGTCTATATTTCAATCCACTTTGGATGCTGTGGAAAAATCCAGACATGGAGAACCTTGGAGACCAACAAGACTGTCAAGGGACACACACACACACACACACACACCAGGTAAATGAAAACAGAAACATGTAAATATATCCAAACCAAACTCTTACAAGTCACCAAAACTGTCCACTTAAGGAGTACAATACAAACATTTCCCCATGTGATGGAAAAAACCTATGTTAAATAGTTGTTAAATAGTTCAGTTTTCGAACAGGAACTAAGGGGGTTTTATGAACGTTGAAAGGGTCTGAGATCTAAAAATGAGATAAGAGAGGGCTGGTTTTTATCACAGGGAGGATGAAGATAGATAAAATTGTCTCCTGTTTAGACCAATAAACTTCGGTCAGGGGTCAGAGGTGATATTGCTGTCTTTTCCTGTTGTTTGTGATTGACCAGATGCTGTTTGATGTTTAGCTATATATGGTGGATGTTGAGAGAAAATGAGGGTCTCTCTCACTGGGTCATTTTGCTCAAGAGAGATCCGTTCTGCAGACCATAAATAAACTTGTGAACAGCCTCCTGAACTCTAGTTAACGTTTTGTCAAGAACCAAGTATCTTTTCCACTACACCCATGACCCAATTTCCCCGCGGGGATTAATACAATTTCCTGTAATCTAATTGAAAAACTCACATTACATGTGAATGCGGGGGTGAGCGGGTGAAGAGATGAAGAAGAGATGAAGAAGAGATGAAGAAGAGATGAAGAAGAGATGAAGAAGAGATGAAGAAGAGATGAAGAAGAGATGAAGAAGAGATGAAGACCATCTGCTGACACAGAACCCCAAGAACAGCAAATATGATGAACTGCACAGACAGACAGTAAATATTGTAAATACTGCAACATGATCAAAAACAGCTGTTTTGCTGTCATCATATTTCTAACATGGTTTACCACATGTTGGCCAGTGGAGAAGCATAACCAAACCAGACAATCTCAATTTAAAATCACCCATAAACAAACTGCAACAGACATCACTCACTTTTTGTGAGAAGAGTTGATTGTATTAGTGTGAATATAACATTGATGGATTTGCTGCAGTGCATGTACCTATGTTGACACACTTGTAACTACCACTAGGAAGCTGACGTAAACTGTCGATTAAGCTGACATGACGTGAATGCAGCATAGGTCTTGAGCGCATTTTAGCTATGCCTTAAGAACTGATTTTACAGTGATGGTCAATTTACTTACCAAATTGTACACCAGTAATGGCATAGTAAACTACAAAAAGGCACAGCACTCTGAATCTGTTGGATGCTATTTTAATATAGAGGTATGATGCACTTTACCAACGACAATGAAGAACGGCTGCAAAAGACAAGAAAAAGGTTGATTTTCACTTATACTTCAACCAAATATGAAGATGAGGCTTTAGTTAGTGATTCAAGCATTTTCCCATCTCAGGGCTTTAGCTGTATGTTATGTGTAGGGCTTCAGACTGCACAGGATATAATTTCAATGAATCATTTTTAGTGTCACGGTGGCGCAGTGGTTAGCACTGTCGCCTCACAGCAAGAAGGTCCTGGGTTCAAATCTCGCCTGGCCCTTTCTGTGTGGAGTTTGCATATTCTCCCCGTGTTCGCGTGGGTTTCCTCTGGGTGCTCCGGTTTCCTCCCACAGTCAAAGACATGCAAATATATGTGTTTGTGTGTAGTGTGGTGCATGGTGTGATGGGCGGCAGTAGCTCAGGAGGTAGAGTTCCCGCCCCGCAACTGCAAGGTCGGCGGTTCGAGTCTAGCTCCTCCCGGGAACAATCTGTCGTAGTGTCCTTGAGCAAGACACCTAACCCCGAATTGCTCCCGTTGAGCAGGTTGGTACCTTGCATGGCTGCCTCCGCCAACGGTATGACATGTGGGTCGCTTAATGTAATGTAATGTGTAAGTTGCTTTGGATAAAAGCGTCTGCTAAATGCTGTAATGTAATGTACTACTTTAGTTTTGGCGTTTTATATATCATCCAAAATCTACCACATGCCTACTTGGATGTATGGAAAAAAACATTTCCATCTAACTATAAATAGTGTTGCTATCCAGAGGTCAGAATCCTTGGTTGAGAGGTCAGAGTTTGCTTCCTGGAATGGCAAAGGCTGCCCCAACTCACTACACCGGGCCATGGGCAAAGGGTGGTCAGACGTGTCATTTTGGACACACACACACACACACACACACACACACACACACACACACACACACACACACACACACACACACACACACGCACACATAAACACTCAGTTACACTACACATAGGCTACCTGTAAGTAAACATGGAGGTGTATTTGAAAATGTTTAGAGGGAAAACTTATACCAAAAGTGTCATGTGCTAATTCATGGTAAAAAGCTACCCATAAGGCTGTGTGACATTAAACATGGTGACAAAAAAAAGTTTTTTTGCCACATAGTATGTTAATATTTTTCCACATATGCAGTGTTATACGATACATTTAGCACGGATGGTACAGGTAGAATCTTATATATACTGGTTAAATTACCGGTGCCTTCAAGAGGTGTCATGTTCACCGTGTTCACGAGAAGAGTGCACATGAACTATCTGCTGATGTCGGATTCACCAGTTGGAAAGTCAACATTTTCGGAGAGCTCAGACTTCACCACTTATGACGTTAAAGTGGGCATTTCAGTAGTTTCAACAAGAGGCCAAGGATACGACTAAGATGGTTGAATACTTAATTGAATGAGCTACTTCTTCTTCTCTAAAGACATGTTTTCATTTGGTTATTTGGGGGTATTTGGTTTAGATTGTTGGCAAAATATTACAAATTTCTTTTAATTCAGGTTACAACACCATAAAATATGGAAAAAGTAAAGGGGATTGAAATATTTCTGAATACTTAACTCTATTAACCCAAATTATTTTCCTTTTTTTTTTCCTTTTGAAATTTGTCAAAAACAAGCTGAAAAGTTTTGACTCAATAAGTATTCAAATGCAGGCAAGTTCATGAGGAGAACCTTAAATTGATGTGATAATTTCTGTTCCAACAGGACAATGAAGCTAAGCATAAAGCCAACTCAACACTGGAATGGTTTCATCACAAGAATATCCATGAAGACGTATCCATGAAGACTGGTAGCATGGCCAAAGGTGCTTCTACAAAGTATTGACTCAGGGAGTTGACTACTTATTCAAATGAGATATTTCTGTTCTCAAATAAATCAATTTGTAATTAATTACGCAACACCACAAAATGCGTAAAAAGTCAAGGGGTTAATACTTCAATGAATACTGAATGGATCTACAGCCACGCCACAACAATGTTTGTCAGGTATTCCCTTTTTTCCAGCCTGGTTGTAATATATTTAGACATTATTTGCACACAGCCAATTCTCCATTGTACCCCCATGATGGCGCACAGATGATAGGAGATTGATGGCTCAACTAAAAAGATTCTATTGAAAAATAGTGGAATGGCATATAGTAGAATTATTTCTGACAGCTTAGGTAGGTTCAATCCAGCATCAGGGGATAGCTAAATGTTAGCATAGCTCAGTGGCGAGCAGTCATATTAAGCTATAAATGCGGCGTATGCCCACGGCATTTTAAAATGATGAGAACATTTACATATTAACATTTTATTTTCATTTTATAAAATGTAAATGTATCATGTTATTCTAATTAACAAAAGTATTATTTACATGAGAACGTATCATTATAATGTTTGTTTCTTATTGTCCAATTCTTTTATTTTCAACCTGCAATACTGCGATGCGGTGGGAATGCAGTAAATAATCCTCGAGGTGAGTCTTGTGGGGCTCCGTAGAGAAGCTGCCAGGCTTTCAGCTAATTTCCTGCTTATACTTTGTCATTTCCGGTCGTATTTTTAGAGTAATGCATGTTTCCCTGACCATCAGAATGGTGGGCAGAAAAGCTGTCTGTGAACCAGCTTATCATGGAAACACGCATCTCTGCCACCAGCGAGCTGATTCTTGGGGTAAGTAAGTGACATGACATAGCATGGCAACACAATGTAATGTTCAGATTGTCTTGGTGAGGCACTGACTCCTTTAGAGTCAGATTTACAAATATATAAACCCAAAAGGGTAGCTTATTCAATTGGCTACTGGTTATTTCATATCATATTTCAAAATGCCCTCATATGCCATAATTAAAAAGCATGTTGATGCTTTTGACAGCCATCGATCATATCCAGCGGCCATCATTTGAGTGTCATTATCCCAACTGTCAGGATTTTCAATCATGATACGGAATACAGCACGCAGATCTGATTGGTACATGCTTGTTGTCTGCAGCAGCCGAGAATTTGAACTCCATCTTGTGGGCGCTGCTCTTGGTAAGCGCCGTTTCACAACATCATCCAGTAAGTGGGTGCGCTTCGTGGACTTGCTAAAAAATGACCCTATCCCTCAAGTGTTTTAAAAAACGTTCTACTCTCAGGCAGACATTTTGCTGAATGCAACAGCACAAGGTTCAGTTTGTGTGCATAACAGTGTGCCTCGGGCACCTTTTCTTAAATTTTGGCCTGCACCCCATTAAGCTCTGATGCCATCACAGCAGCTCCGTCATATGTTTGAGCTACTAGCTTTTCAACACAGCTGTATTTCTCCAACACTCCCAAGACGTACGTAGCTACAGCAGGGGCTCGTCTATCATCACTCGCGTCATCAAATCCCCAAAACGCCTCCTTCACTTTTAGCTACATAGCGCAAAATAACAGAGATCTGTGCTTTGTTTGTGACATCCGTTGTCTCGTCTACCTCTACAGCAACAAATGGGGCAGCATTGATCTCCCTTTTAATATCATTTCTAATCACATCACCGACTGCTTCAATTAGATCGTTCTGTATTCTATTTGACAAGCCAGAAAACACAGTGGATGTCTCCAAATGTCTAGCTAACCTTTCATCTTTCTCAGCAAAAGCGTGTAATAGTTCTACATAGTTGCCACGAGGAGAAGAGCTCGCCCTCTCATCGTTACCACGAAATGCCAACTCCTGTTTAGCTAGGAAGCAGGTTGCATTAATGAGGTCTTTCAAAATCTCTCGGTTTTCCTCCAACTTGGCGTTGTGGATGCTAATATCGAGTCTCCGCTGTTCGTTCAAAGCCAAATCGATCCTTGAGCTTCCAAAAGTTTTTAAAGCAATCTGGCTTTGAATGTGAGTGGTCGATCTCTCATGTTTGCTGAGGCTTCGTGGTAAATTTTTCATGTCACAATATCCTGTGTTAGTCCAGACATTGTCACAAGT
>OMOT01039505.1:0-11011 GCA_900312575.1 Acanthochaenus luetkenii
GATCTGCTACCTCCGCGACCCGACTTCGGATAAGCTGTTGAAGATGATGATGATGATGATGATGATGATGATGATTTATATGGCTGCGAATGATTTGCGGGTGGAAATTCGATTGCTTTGTGAAACTTGATTAGTTGTGGTTGAAATAAACTGTTATTCAACTGTTTCAAATGTAAAAATGCACTAATAACCTGACGTTTTAATTTGTCTAATTCAATGCATGCATGTTATGCCTACATTACATGAATGAAATATAGTGTCAGACAATGATATGCAAACTGAAAAATAAACGAGTTCTGTTAAATATATACTTTTCGTTTTTATTTCTGAAATGTATTAGAAGTTTGGAAGTAGACAAGTATGAAAATGATGAATCCCAGGGGACTAGGCTCTATGCCTGCTGTAATGATAATCTGACGTGCTGACCGCCCTACCTAGCGGAAAAGTCATGACACGCCACTGACAAACAGTATTGACTGCAATAACTGTCACTACAGTATATGCAGAAAAACCTGGAAGAAATCAAGACTAGAAGTTATGGACTGACTTTGACTTAAGAAGGCATAAACAATCTTAAAGTAAGTTTTTATAAGATTGTCCTGTTGGTCAACTTATTGGTTAAGTGATGAGAAAAGAGACACCAAAATCATCCATGTGTCCCCAGTAGATCATTGGCTCCGGTGCTCCATGCTAACACTTCAGCATAAACTATGTTGAGTGATAGTAGGCATGTAGAATTATGAAAGTGATCAAACTTTCCATATTATTCCATATTTGAAGGTGGTGGGAAATTGGAGACTGTGCACGGCCAGAAATCACTGCATAGTGGATGAATACGTACGTTGTTGCTCACTTGAAACTGTTCCGAAAAATACGCTATATTGAGTTCAAATGTATGGATATACAGGTAAAATATAAACATCACTAACATGTTTTTATTACTAAAAGCTCAGTCTTTTTACTTTAGATAATTCTAGTAGCCTACTATAACTCAACATAGTGTTTGCTAAAGTGTTAGCATGGCGCATCAGAGCCAACAATCTTGCATTACGTTTTAAAGTTTGACCCAACCCCCCTTCAGTCCCAGATCTCCACTCCCTCTCTCCCTGCTTGCTACTACACCCCATTCCTGACAGTGAGTCAAAGGGAGTGTGTGTGGCTGAGGGTGTGCATGCGCGAGTCCATGTGTGAGATCTGACTTACTTTCCGTCAGCCAGGTTGAGAGTGCGGAACAAGGGGTAGTCCTCCGGGGCCGGCTTGCCAGTTTGGTCCTCGTATAGGAAGACAGGGGAGCGTCCCAGCTCCACGCCCAGCTGCTGGACTCCCTGCTCACTGTAGATGGACAGCAGGAAGGACTGGAGGCCGGCTTTGGCGCGCACCGTGGTCAGGATGGAGAAATCCTCAGGGAAAACACCTCCTGCCCGGCCAAAAGACAGGGGTGGATAGGTGGAAAGGTTAGTCAGTCACAGAGGACACCTCGAATGTGATTTACATGCACCCCCATTCACTCCTAGCCAATTCTCCAGAGACTTCTAATTTGGTCAGTAAAGGTAATCCATCACTGTGAACAAGAGTCCACCGATCACGTTTTGCAAAGTTTCATCAGAACACTAATATCAGGCTAGAAACTTTTACATTTTGAAAGAAATTCCGTTCACTGTTTCATATTAATGCACTCATTCAGGATTCTGGCCACTAAGAGTCCGACGTCTCTTTCTGGCCAAAATAAATCTTTCAACCAATAGCTAATATTCTCTGCAGTTACATTGGGACCTGCCTTCTGTCAATCACAACCCAGTCAAGCCAACAGACAAACCAAAGCAAGACACTTCTGCCAGCTATAGTCCGTACAATTTTACACAATTATGGCTTACAATTGCTGCCCTCTTCTACACTGGGAGTACCTCGTAAAATCTAGACAGCGTTTATTAAAAAAGATTCACTTTGAAAAACAGCTAAGATGAAGGAAAAATAGAAAATATCTCATAACGTGACAAAAGCACAGTGTTTTACAGTGATGTAAAACAGTAAACTGAATGCAAGAAATGGGCAAAATCTCCATAACACTGGTCCTTTAACCTTGATTTAACAACACATTTTGTGCTTACAAACTAAATAAAGAAAGAAAATAAATAGTATACAATCTTAAGAGGCACTTAATTAATTCAGTTGAATAGATCTGTCACATCTATAGAAGTGGAAAACATTTCCATAGAACCAGAATATAACAGCATCATGCATTAGCTGAACCACTTCGTCTGCATAGTTTGGAAATCAATTATTTTATGTTATTTGCATGTCTGTGCCAAATTATATATTGTTGTGGTTGTAGCATATTCAGGCTGTAGAGAGACTTACAGGTGGAGATTGGAAAACCATGCCTTTGATCTGCCTTGCTATCTCTCTAACAACAGTGACAATCAGAGCAATCATTGGCGGTACATTGCTGAGACACAATAAGGGAGAGAATCTGCTGTCTGAGTACTTGGCAACTTCAAAAATAGACACCAGTTCACACAAAGAGAGTTAGCTTGTGAGATGCTAGAAAAGCTGAGAGGTTTATCTTACCTGGGAATAATTGCTTGGTGGGGGCACTGATCTGGGCCTGCTTGGCAACTCTGTAGGCTGTGTCCGGCTTCGATGCTCTTCGGTTTGTGCAAAATCCTGATGTTTTCTTCACTCCTTCAGGGGAATTGTGAAATTCTAATACTTTTAGCACATCCACCGGTTCTGCTGTTAGAGGGGGCAGATAAAACATCAATTATGTCATGGTATTGGTTTTTCTCATCAAATGTTTGTGTAAATATGTGGGCTTTGTTCAACTCCATGATAACACCATGTACAGTATGATTGAGCAATGAGCCAATGTACAATTACGAGCAGTACAGGTATCAGACACTGAACCTCCAATAACCGGATAGCTCAATGGCTACAGTGAGCGCAAATGTTTAAATATGAAGAAAATAAAATTGAAATCGTCGCAATTTATTGATGCGTGCAACTCATAGCTTTTTCAACCATAAATTTGACATTTCAGAAAACGTTCAAATGCATGCACGTGTGTTTCCATTTTTCTGTGAGCTTCTGTGCTTCAGTGTTTTTCAGTAATCCCAAGGTTTCACTGATTTTAAATGTTCCCAATGGGGCTGGAAGAGGGGAGGTGCTATGTCACTATGATACCTTATGTACGTTATGTCGTATAAGTATATTAACGCTATACTTACTCTACTGTATGCATGTATTGTCAAACAGATAATACATGATTGTACTGACTTCACATTCATGGATATACTATACTACTAACTGTTTTATCCCTGTTTCATCCAAATTAAACTATGACACATTTATCACAGTATACCCATTCAAAGATCAACTTATGGCTCAAAGGGGGTCAATCTATCAGCATCAAACTTACAGGTATTACAGTCCCTTCTCCTTAAATAACATCTTACTGTTCCCCAGTGAGCAATGTGTCTTTAAACTAGGAAATGATGCCTACCCGTGGCTCTGCTGCCTCATCTGAAAAGAAATATCTAAGCCCTTTGAGACATACTTGTATAAAAGGGCTATATAAATAAAGATTGATTGATCGAAGCCAAACAAAGAGCATAATGAACAATGTGCCCACAACCAACTAGTCTTATAACACTTGGATAGGTTTACCTTGATAAGGGTCACCAGAGCCTCCCTGAGCTTCCCATTCTCTATAATCTGATGCACTTTACATAAAGGAGCCTATTTGGCCCAAGGGAAAGTATTATAATCGTGCTCCTAAATCAAAACCCCTTCTCAATATAAAACATTCGCTTGGTGATAGGGGTGGGAGGGACACCAAATGCTATATTAAGAATTTAAAGGATAAGTTTGCTATTTTGGACCTTAGACCCTATTCGCGGACTGTCTGCCATGAACCTGACACATAGAGATCATAATTTCACTGATCTGTTCAATATTGAGTTTGCTACAGCTTGCCAGCAGGCTCTCACTGGGCTACAATAGAAGTAAATTGGGCAATCGTAAATGCTTTGGTAAAATGATGTGCTTTTCCAAGACGGGAAGCTCTTTCTTTTGGTCTCAATATATCGATCGCAATCCGAACATTGACTGCTCACTAGATACAGTTTTTTAAACAGCCCCCGCCCCCGACACATAGTCCTCCGCAGGAGCAGGGAGCAGTGAAAACAAATGACCCCCTGGCGCTTATGCCCAAGCCATGCCAAGCATGTAGAAATGTTCGGATTGTGATACAGTTCACATACTGAGAATACACCCTGAGCTTTCCTTCTCAGAAGGGCACATTTATCGTAGTTTTTCCAAAGCATTTACGGTTGCCCCATTGACTTCTATTGTAGCCCAGTGAGAGCCTGCAGGGAAGCTGAAGCAACCTCAATACTGAACCGATCAGTTAAATTATGGTCTCTGTCTGTCAGTTTCTTAGTAGTGACAGTCTACGAATAGGGTCTAAGGTCCAAAATAGCAAACTTATCATTTAAGCTCACATAATCGAACACTATGAAAAGAGCACATGTGAAAACCCATATGGTGAGATTTGAACAGGGGCTCACTTCAATCAGCAAAGTATAGCAATGCCTCGCTAAAACAAGCAATACAATGGCAGATTGTTAAGGGTAATAACTAGAGATGTTCCGATACCAGAACTTGCATATCGACCAATACAAGTACCGAACAAATAACCAGTGTGTTAAATAAAATACATTTTACATTTTAAATAATACAGTAACAGTATAAAACAGTAGTGCAACATCATCTTAAAAACAAAATGTTCAAAATAAACAAGAATTACAATTACAGTGTAAAACAAAAGAGCAGCAGCTACACAGTAAACAAAAAAGAACTTCAAACAAGTAGGCTCACAACTTACTCACAATTTCATGAGCAATGGCAGGTTCTTGGCAACACTAGTGCCACCCTTCGAAACTAAAGCCTTCATACTGTTTTACTGGTGGGATTTTCCAGTGTAAAATATTGCCAAATTGCTGACATTTCGCAAGCTCTGATGGTTTACACTCTCCGCTAGCGCCGCATATGTTATTGCTTGCCTGTGTAGCATAAATGAGCTATCATCACGTGATAAATTATGTGATATTGGATTGATGCATAGACTTGCATACTCGCCGATACCCAATCGAGCATTTTAGGCTGTATCGTAGGCGTTTCCAATACTGGTGTCGGTATCGGTATTGGTATTGGAAAAACTCTAGTAATAACTCTGATCTGTTTTTGTAGGGTAAATAAGCAAGCCTTAAAGCATCAGCAAGCCTTTTCTGACAGCTCTAAAACCAACATTTTGGTTGGCATGTGTGGGTCAAACCATTCTGAATTTTTCTTTTAGCCACTTTACACAAGGGGATCTTTTTTTTTAAATGTCACACATTCCAGCTGTGATGAGGAAAAGCAAATCATAAGAGAGTTTAATTCTGTTCAGTGAAGCATGTGGCAGGGGGGAACTAGTCCCTGTTTCAACATGAATCTATTCCTACTGAATATGAAGGATGCCGCGAGCAATGTGCATACAGTGCGCTTGTACAAGACAACCACACAGTCAATGCAGAATACACTGCTATTTGGACACACAATTCAAAACTAGGGTTCTGAAATCTTTCCATTTTTGTAGCTTTCTCCAACTCAACGATTTTACTGCTATGTCTATCAAGCAACAAAACATGTTGAATGAGTCTCTTTAAGTTTTCCATGTCCACTTTGTCACCGTTTCACTGACAAATGTAAGGACGTTTTTGCTAAGACAAAACCACACCAAAGTATTTACGTCTTATTTTCATGGTCATGATGAAGACATTATCACATACAGGGTTTAGCCTACATCTGGTCTTCTCATCTTCCACTCTGTA
The DNA here is from genome assembly GCA_900312575.1 of Acanthochaenus luetkenii. NCBI lineage: Eukaryota > Metazoa > Chordata > Actinopteri > Beryciformes > Stephanoberycidae > Acanthochaenus > Acanthochaenus luetkenii. The sequence continues at coordinate 5,871 of OMOT01039505.1, forward strand.
CACCACCAGGGATGGACCAGATGTGCCTTATGATGAGGGCAAAAAGAGCCGGTCTGCTTCAACCTGGAGTACAAAACTCCCCACAAACTCCTCAGTGTTTCCAGAGGGTTTTCATAGTCTCCTTCATCGAAGCCTAAATCTTGGGTGAAAAAATGCATTTGCAGAGCTCCACCAACAGCCCATTCTACGCGTTAAAAACAAAGGCATGACCACTCTCTCCAAAGTGTGTCCCTCCAAAGGAAAGGTCTTTGTGTCATTGAGTGAGCATCCCCCCTGTCAACCCACCGCAGTTCAACTAGCTCCCATTTCAAGAGGGGAGAAATAAGCATTATGAAAAAAAAGAGTGAAAGTAAAGAAAAAGATCTGCCCTTTTATGTAGCTTGTGAAGAGGAACCAGCGCACTTACTTTGGAGACTGAACTGAGGACCTCTTTGTGAGTTCCTGCAGAGTCGCTCTCAATTCAAACTCTAGGCCTCATGCATTCCAGATGTGGTGATTTGGCCAGGCTACGACCCTCGCACGGAGGTGACGAGAAAACATCAATACTGGCCAACCCATTAAGGTGGCCAAATGAGTGTGCACAGGCTTTAAAAGAGTGCATCTGATGAGCCGGTGTGAGTTTGCCCTCAGGGCTGTGCAAACAGGCCACATAGCTCTCATCAGACTTTAGGTGGCATGGAGGGACGGACCTTCCCTAATAGTCTGGAGGAGAGAAAAAAATAATCAGGCCTACCCCTAACATCAGACAAGACCTCCTCTGTTGCTCATTTACTGGATCAGCCAAACGACATATGCAAATTGAGGAGGCGTGGGTGGGGAGTGGGGGAGATTATGACAGACATATTACCATACAACACAGATCGACTGATTTGATATGATCCCTGTCATGTTCACAGGTGTACATCGATGCATATTCAAAGACAACAGCGTGTTCCAAGAGATAACGCAAGCTTTTAAACACCATTCTGAGGACAGGGGCCCCAAAAAAGTCTGCCTCAGCTCGTTCCTCATCACATACTACGCAAGACGTGAGCATTTCAGTGTCACGAATCCTCCTCCTGCTGTGTCACTTTCAGACCCTAAATCTTTACAGAAAGGTGAAATTGGCTGGTAAATGGAGGAGGACCTTTTCACCTGCAGCTCCCTGAGACTCTAATAATATCTTCAGCCAGAATGTCTCTCTCTCTCTCTCTCCCCCCCCCTCTCTTTCTCTCCCACTCTCCCTCTCCCCTCTCTTTCCTTTGACTTCCACCACGCTGCCGGCACAAACAAGACGGCTTTATGCTGGTGTCATACAGAGGAAACTTCACTGAGACCTACTCAGTTTTTCAAAGCATTTTTCCTCCCTTCTACTTTCCCCTCCTTGCTCTCCTCTCATTAATTCCTTTTATACCTCCATAAGAATATTTGAGCTCATGTTTTTTGTGTTTGTTTTTTTACTTTTAAAAGCAATATCCTAAAATTCGGAAGAGGTTTGTGTAATTAAAAAGAGAACGCTCTTAAAAGACGATGCTGTGTGATCATACACAACTCAGAGGGTGGCTATCTTTCAAAGTTGTGGCTTTGTGGGGAGGAAGAAAAGCGTATCTCAAGCGTATCTAATGATCACGCGATGATTGTAAATCTGCGTCCAGCGAGGAGCAGATGATTAGCCGATGCTCCCACTCAAGAGAGAGGACTCTGAACATGCTAGCTTTGTCTGCTGGAATGCACATCTGAGCCTGCGCCCCAGGGGCTGAGAAAACATGTCTGTACACTGCTAGATGGAGAGGGCACCCCGCAGAAACAGCCTCGACTGCCATAAACAGCACAGGAGAAACTGACTGAGAGCCCAGCACACTCGGAGCCTGCAGTAGGATGCTTAGGGTTCAAAAGGGACTGGAGTTGATGAGTTAGGAGAGGTGTGATTTTAAAACCTCTGGTAGAACTCCCAACAGTTCTCAACTAGTAGGTTATAATACATGTTGGCAACAAATGCGAAGGGAAGACATGCGGTTAGGTGAAAGAAACGTGACACTGATTCATGACTTGCATTGACATATCGCTGCTGTCATGTAAAAAGGAAACTCGTAACTCAAATTTGGTTGATTTTCATGTTTTAACTTCAGTTGAAGACCAATCATTGATGCTTCAACTAAAGTTCAAAATGCTCCTCTATGGGTTGAGAAAACTCCACCACCATTCTTATGAAACCCTTTCAAAACCCCATCGGATCAAATGAAAAACGCATGGTGGTCAAACTAAACCCAATGCTATCTTTCTTAGCTCCTGAAAAGTTGACATTTTGGAGATACGCGGTTTTCACCAGACAGTGATGATATTGCAGTTAGGTTTCATTTGAAAAATTAAAAAAGAAAACATCCTGTATCCTATATCTATACCTATTGTATGTATCTACATAAACAATAAAATACATATAATGCATCAGTAGATGGTTAAAATAAAATGGCATCCTTATATAGAGTTGCATATGGGCCGAGGTGTAAGGCCTGTGTGATCCTGAACCCCGCGACTCATCGTGGCCATTATGGCAGCGGGCTAGGCCCACATGTAGACCTGCTCTTTGAAGGCTCTGAAATCATAGGGAAGTGCAACAAGGACCATCATCAAATAACTGCTGAGCACTTAAAGGGGAAACATTCCCACCGCTCAGACAACGCGGCCTTGTCCTGCCGCCGAAACAAACATCTAAGTGCAAAGTTGTGGGGAAGAGCTGGGCACCGGTGGGGTTGCACAAGCCAACTTTGGGGCTTCGGTGTGGACCAGGGGCAGTGTGGAGAAAGGGTGATCCTGTTTGGCTGACCCCCCTTCAGACCCGCAGGGGCTTTGCTCTCTTCCGTCCAGAGCGCACTGACAGGTCCAAGATCCAGTGGACGCTTACTAGATCATACTGATATTTCATTTGTGCGCTTATGTGATTCCATATTTCATTAATCAAGTCCAGTGTATAGCACATGTTTAGAATCAGTCTAAAGCCGAACACTGACCAGTCACCCTTGAGATCTGCTGGGAGAGGCACATGTGCTCCACATTATAGGATTACTTTCATTTCACTCGTTTGTGAAGGGGAGTTTACGTTGATGAACATATTTGCATTCTGGAAACCTGCGACTTGTAATAGCCCACTCATCGAACAGATCAGATAACCTATCGATCTGACACACAGAGGGCCTGCAATTTCAAAACAATGGCGTTGGTCTTTCAATTGCAATTTCAAAACGATTTGGTACAAACGGTGTCCAATGCCCCGACCAACGACCCACCACGCTAACCGTGTCCACACCCACCTCTCGGACCACGGGCCGCACACAGCAGGGGGCCAGTGGTTCCCCCTGCGCTCTAGAGCCACACGCCAGCGACTTGTGCTTGTCTGGACTCAGCGAGGTGTTTCATCTTCAGGTTGGACGCTTTCCCATCCGTGCGTAAAAGTAGCCGACGACGTTGGGTTCGTGAATAGGGATTTGAACACCGATATGTGCGCCTCTTCGAAATACCCATGATATCTTGGACTCCCTTGGACCTACGTGGTTCACTTGGTAATGGGCACAAAGGGGGAATTATTCTACCGCACCGTTTTATGTTGGTGGCCTCCACAAACCGCTATATTTATAATCGTGTAAAACACGATTAAGCATATATATATATATATATATATTACAACCATGCCCTAACACAACTACTTTGGTTGCGCTGTGAGAGAAAATAAAAGTATGTTACCATGATCCCCCCTGTGTCCAGGTAAGCCTGTCAATCCTAATATCTCCATCATCACCAGTTACTCCGTCCCCTTTCAGTCCCGACACAGTTCTTTAGAAACGTCTGGCCCCCAGTACTCTTACCTGCTCTGACACTGGTAGCCTGCAGAACCAGGGTTAAAGTGATGAATGCGGTTACAGTGGAATCCATAAGCCACCTTTTCGTTTTCCACCTCGTGGACCACCTTTGCATCTCCATGTTTCGGCGCCCCACAAAAGTGAACAAAACTTTTGGGCAACTTCAAGTGATTTCTAACGACGTCCCTTCCACAATCCCAAATGTGATGGCAACTGCACTACAAAAAAGCCATAAGTGAGGAGTGTCAGCCTCTTCTCTCAGCCACAACCAGGCCCCCGGTCTTCCCTTCCAGTGCCCAGCCCTCAGAGTGAAGGTAGTCGGGCTTTAATCGAAACGCGCAGAGTGCAGTCGGTACACTTGGTGCGTCCGCGGAGAGGAGGGCTGGGTAAGCTCCACAAACCAGACCCGCGGTTACAGGGAAATGACAAGGTAACCAGCCCCCGATTAGCAAATCACGGGGCTGGAAATGTTTAGGGTCCTCCCATCAGCCTTGGAACGCGTCCCAAAGTTTCCTGAGTGCGCCTGGAGAGGAGGAAAAAAGAAGAAGAAGACGAAGAAGAAAAAAAACTGTTGGTAGCGTCCAGGGAATGAACGGAACGGCACAAATATGCATGTGGTGTATTGCTTCGATGTTGACAGTGTCTTCAGTCTAACCACATTTGCATCACCTGATATGGTGCAAACGGCTGCTGTTATTCAGGCAGATGAATGAGAGTTAGCTTTTGATGAGGTTAGGCATCTGGAGATAACTGGGCTGGTGATATCAGAGCATCATGTAGACTCTAGTCTGAATGTAACTGAACGTTTTACCTAAGGTACATTTCAACTATTTCAATATACCAAGAAAGACATGGTTTATCCCTTAAAAGGTGGGCTATTTCTGGTGCAGCTTACAACAGGGATTCTCAAAACTCATGTTAGCACTGTCGCCTCACAGCAAGAAGGTCCTGGGTTCAAATCTCGCCTGGCCCTTCCTGTGTGGAGTTTGCATGTTCTCCCGTGTTCGCGTGGGTTTCTTCCAGGTGCTCCGGTTTCCTCCCACAGTCAAAGACATGCAAATATATGTGTTTGTGTGTAGTGTGGTGCATGGTGTGATGGGCGGCAGTAGCTCAGGAGGTAGAGTTCCCTCCCTGCAACTGCAAGGTCGGCGGTTCAAGTCCAGCTCCTCCCGGGAAAAAATCTGTCGTAGTGTCCTTGAGCAAGACACCTAATCCCAAATTGCTCCCGTTGAGCAGGTTGGTGCCTTGCATGGCTGCCTCCGCCAACGGTATGACATGTAGGTCGCTTTGGATAAAAGCGTCTCCTAA